>JASANB010004157.1:0-41254 GCA_030248155.1 Sabatieria punctata
GGCAGCACACGCCAGGCACTGGAACTGCTAAAAGCGTGGATTGCGGAGTTCATGGAAGTGCTCCTGTGTTACTCTCAGAGTGTCTCAGCTATGGGCGTACATGGAATCGGTGTCGGTGCAAGCACCATTGGCTGAAAACCTTATCTACATGACAGGGGGACCGTCCCTTAGCATAACGATTACTGAGAAAGCGCTGGTTTCCAATCTGCAAGATCCAGAAAATTGGCTCGTCTATCAAGTCGGCATGGCAGAGCAGCCGATCATTCTGTATGAGAGCAATGGAAGAGCAGCTCAAATGGAAGAGGTAAACTCATCGCAGCAAGAACAGTATGAAGAAAAGCGCAAAAGATGCTATGCGTTCATCTGGATGTCATTCCCAGATAGTCTCGAATTCGAGCAACTCAACATCAACGATTTTGACTGTCAACAGGCCTCACTTGCAAACCGTGTGCGCTATACTCAGTCAAAAGGATCGGCGCTCAAGCCAGAGGAAGCGGAATATGCCCCGGGCGGCAACACAATCTGTTCCGACTTCTGGCAGATCATCAACAGAGCTATCATCGCAGGCACGTTGAATATCGGAAACCTGGCTCCTCAAGTCAGAGCTGAACACGTGCCGATTGCCCAGTACTGCGAGACACAACAAAGCAATCCAGTGGTACCACAACATCACAAATTACCCTGGAATCCAAACGACACATCCGCGGGAAAGCTGCAGGAGCATTGCCGAAACTGGATGGTCGCTCCGTACCAATGCCGTGTCTGGAGGCCCGGCCTCAGAAGGGGGCACTGTACTAATCCCGTGTTCATGTGCTCAATTCAGCTACTACTTCAGTGATACTAACAACATTGATTATTTACTAGTTATTTGGTTGTTGCGTTATTTTCTTCCGCGCTAGCTCTCTTTAGAGCGGACTAATCTTGCGCGTGCCGTCGGAGGCGCAAGGCCTCGTCGGCAGTCTTGTTTGCTCGCAACGCTAAACCTCCTGTGTATTACTGGCCTGGCCGTCTGCCAGAATAAACGTGTACAATTGGAGTGTGTTTTTGCCTAAAGAGCATCGACTCGCCAACCGTCAGGTTTACCTTTATTCTTTAATTACCGGTATTTCTAATTATTATTAATACTTCGGTAATCATTGCCCCAAGTGGTGTAATCATTTCTATCACTTTCACAGATTTCCTTCTTTTTGTAGTCTCGTGTCTTGTGCAGTACGCGTCTAATTCTGATTCCAGAGTGCTGTAGTTGTGACATCCAGGTCTAGCCCTGATCAATATCTAATAAATACCGGTATACCAGTATTTTTGCGAATACCTACAGTACCCATACCGAACCGATTCCTGAGTATGTACAAAATACCGAACCGATTCCTGTTTATGCACAAAATACCTACCCAATTGATTCCTGAAAATCTCATACGCAAACAACAGTACTTGATATATGTGGTCGAATCGCCTATCGATATAACATTATCTAAACGGAATGTTACTAAGCTCATAGGCTAAGAACCGTAGCTCGATTTTTTACTTAATAATTTCCTGAATATGTGTTTAGTTTGAGAGTTGAGTCTAGTGAAGTAGTTTAGTTAGTATAAGTTAGTAACTAATTAAATAACTGACCAATGTTTTTAATTAGTAAATGACTAACTAAATTCAACCGGCACAACGCTGATTAATATATACATAACTTGACCCCGGATTAGACACAACATTTTTGGGGTTGCACAGCAAGCATGTTCTATCAGCAACCATCAAACTGAAGCCATTAAGTTGGTCGCAAAAGCAAAGGATACATTATGATTCGGTTTTTATTCTTTCCACCGTTGAATCTACTAAACATGTATCCCACTGGTGGGTAGGGTGCAAAAGTACTTCCACAATGAAAATCCTTACGTCCGTTTGCACTTTTGTCCCACGCTGAAATGTTGGTAGGTAAAGAATAAATCTGTAACTAACTACAGTATGGGATGGGCCCTTTTTCGAAGCTTACTCAAACGATTCTTTCTTGCTCATTTCTTTATCGATTTAGCTCGGCGAATATGGATCTGAAACTTTCTGGAATGGTTGGTGTTGCCATTGGGCATAACATACTGACTGGGCACCCCTCTAGCTCAAAGGTCACTAAAACTGGGGAATTTCAAAATAGTGATCGAAAATCCATAGTAAAAAAAATCTGTACCTTCTGGAATCAAAGCATTGAATATGTTATTAATCAATACAGATTGTAGCAGGAAGTTCGACAAATGAATGAACCTGATATTTAAACTCTGTTCCACACCATAGAAACCTTCCCCATAGTATTTTTGGAAATGCGAAAACCTTCTGAAACGTCATTTAATATGTTTTTCGAAGAAAAGTCATATTTTGTCATTTGTTTTTGAAATCCTCCCGTTTTAGCGCGGTTTAAGCTGTCAGTCAGTATGTTATGCCCAATGGCAACACCAATCATTCCATAAAGTTTCAGATCCATACTCTTAGATTTGCCAAAAAATTGGAATTTCCGCGGATTACCCTGATTCTTAGTTTTCGGGTCATAAAACCAGCACGGGTTAGAATTTTTGCACCAAACTTACGCAGTTTCTACCAAGTCATATTGTTAATTAATTCTGAAAATTTGAGACAAATCGATCAAGAACTGACCGAGCACGAATCGTTCGAATAAAAGGGGTGGACATTTTTTGGCCCATATGGTTATAAAACAAAGCAAGCTCACGTTTGGTGTAATAGGCGACTGCAGATGCTTTGTCAATGTCAACGGCAGGATTATCGAGCACAAACGTATTACTCCCCAAGTTCATAACTTTGGCAGCTGGATATGCATACCATACTGGTACTGCTGCTATCCTGCTATTGTTGGCCATTCCACTTTTTCCAATGTCCCATCTCCAACTGCATGCTCCAAAATGCAAGGCCTCCTTAGCTGTGTCAGGTCCATTTACCTTTTTTGTGAACGTCTGCCACTCTGAACAGTCCGCATCATCACTAACAGCTGCATAGTTGAAGTAGTATTTATAAGAGCGCCACAAAACACACTGCACTTCATTTGTAATGTTGTTTCCAGAGTCTAAACAACAAAGATAGCTGTACTTTGCCTCAATTGTAACTGAATGGCAAGCTTACCGGGCACTCTTTGATAGTAATCATGCACTACTCGCTCTGTTTCGATTTGCAATCGACTGCCGCCAATATTTATTCCTGAGTTGTGGATTAATGTTTGTTCCGAATATTCATGTATCCCATCACGTCGGTGCAGAAGAACTTTCGTCTGGGGATCATCTTTTTTTAGAACAGTCATCTGCTGAACCGTGTAGCTTTTGAAGTTCTCAGCAGTCAGAGAGCCATCTCCGGCTGCGCGGACAAGTTGGCCAAATGTACTTGCTTGAGTTGGTGGCTTGAAGCTGACTTTGCTATCAATTTGCAAACAATCGTCAACTAGAACACATTCTTCCAGTGTCCGTCGTTTGTATATGCCTGCGCAATCTCCTGGGCCATTAGTTGCATCTGGGTAGCCCTTGATAATCACTATTTCTGGACTTGGACGCGTCATTACTCTCTGTTCTTCTGGACGCTTAGTTGGAGTATTAACTTTGCCCAGCAGCAGTTGGAGCCAATGATGCGATTGCGAGTCATTCCAGATGCCCTAGATACTCAGTTATCAGTAAGTAAAGCAACATAGAGCAAGTGCACTAGATACCAAAGGAGGTGTTGTGTCGGTCTGGTAAACAGCACCTTCCTTATACACAGTCATTGTAGTGCCAGGTTCTTCATTCTCTCCAAGAACTGCCTCGGACACGGTCACCATGACTGGGCTGGCTTTCAAGTTTGCAGCTAAGCTCTGTATCAAATCCAAGCTCCAGAACAATCGACCATGATCAATTGAACTGTTGGTAAGCCAGGACTGGACTTGAGGCCACGAGTCATTCAAACAAGTGGTCTCTGGATCTGTGTAATTGATAGCAGTTCCGTTGACGTCATAGTAGGTGATATTTTCTTTCTCGCGATGTCTGTACTTTAATGGAATTGGATTGCAAGTCTGTAACTAATTCAGTTTATTTCCAATTCTGCAGTTTCATTGTACAGTGGCAAGACTCTACTCAGGATTTGGTCAGAAGAATGAAAACAGAGTCATTTCATAACAATTTGTGGAAAAACTTTTAATTTGATACATTGGTCTCTTTTCAAAATCTGGAAAGACGGTCCAGCCTTTTGCCAAAACAGCATTTCAAGAATTTCCTGTCTGCTATCAAGCGAAAGCTAAACTAACAAACATGTACCTTGATTTTCTCCAAGAAGGGGTCATGTTTTTTGTAGAAACGCAGTTGAAAGTCGACAACATATTCGTACTGGTAGTTAAAGACATGTCTCTGCAGATCTCCTAGCGCAGTGGCCAGCACAAACTTTCGAGTTTCTTTATAGAAAAACATCTCCAGCGCTCGGGTTTCCGCTTTTCTGCGCTGAAATACAATACATAAAGCATACAATACGTGTATTGCAATGGGACGATCATCATAAAGCTGATTTTTTAGTAACATTTTCTGCTGATTTTTGTGAGGAAACCCCACATTGGTCGGAATTTCAAGTTTTTAGTTAAAAAAAACAAGTTTTCAAGTAATTTTAAAGCTGGAAAATGGGTATTTTCTGGTCCCTGATAGGGTATTAAGTCATTTTTACTGCAGAAGCCTAAAAAAGGTCGACAAAACCCCAGACAAATTAGTACCCGATAAAATGACTGTCAATCACTTGGATTTGGTATCAAAACTCGACTCGGGACCACAAAAGCACACCAAGCGAGAAAACCCATTGGCATATGCGATCGTAACCAAAATCATCGCTGGAACTTACATCAATCCATTTAGGCAAAAGTTGGCAAATTGGACTGTACTCAAAATCTTCTGCTATTTCACTGAAAGTGAAGTGTTACAGATTCAGCGGAGATACATGACATACTGAAGTAATTGTTTTTTGTCTTTTCCAGTATCAGTGGCATTGCCTTGTTCACGAGCGTCCAGAACTTTCTTCATCATGAACTTTTTAAAAATATAAAATGAGTCCTCCAGATGTTCTCTCGCTTTGAATAGTTGGTTGTTCAGTCCTGGTAGCGACTGGGCTGTTGGGCTGAACTTCAGAAGTCCAGTAAGACGCTGCTTGGCACGATGGAAGCAATCGTGGGCATAGATCACCTGAAGTTTTGCAACAAATCTAAAATTATCGCAGTGGAAGGAGTGATGATGTACTTTGGAAACAATGTTTGGTATGATGGGCTTGAATGGTGGAGGTTCGTGTTGATAAACTGGCGGCGGTGTGGGGTGTGCACGTCCATGATGGATGCTGATTTCTTTTAGCCATGAAAGGGGCATCAAATAGATTGTTTTGGGAATTGGCTCTGTCTCATTCATCCATTGTGGTAGCTTCTTAAAACATACTTTGGTGTTTTATATTAAACAACTACTCAACTGCCCAATGGTATTGGCCAACTAGTCATGTGTTTTAGATAAGCAGGATGACGCTTTATGATTCTGGGTTGCGAAATGGACTTAGCCCGAGCATACCAACTGTAGAGCAAGTTTACTAGAGAAAGAACACATACACTGATCGATAAATCGATGGGGCGGAACGCGTTAATACTACCTGATAAGCAGGTTTATTACAAGCTTTAAGCGACCCTCCTGTAGGTTTAACTACTAGCTACGCTACAGACATGTTGGTCTGATAGTAGGGCTGTACAGGCTCCCCACTATATGGGACAGGATCGGATCGGCTCTTAACTCGGCTCTAGGTGCATGGTTACAAACCAAAAATTTACAATTTGTTCGGTTGCTTTACCTGATAAATTTCAAGTGCATCGATGAATGTAACAGGTAGTTTCTTAACCACGACATCACCATCATAACTTACTTCAATATTTGTATGACTATCATTATTACTATTGTTACTGTGCCCTTCTGCGTGGCCATGAATGTTAATCTTACCTGAAAACGGTTTCCTTCAAGTTATATAAAGATTTGAAAGTTTTGTTACTTGAAATTTTTATGTCTACTGTCAGTGAACCACCTATCTCCTGGCGTTGACTTTCATCTGCTACGTGCTTGACAAAGGACAAATGAGCATCGCTGCCGTAGTCAATCTTGGCTACAAGGTGGGTTGCGTTCTTAGCAGCAGCTCCCAGTTCATACTGCGGGTTTGCCAGCATGTCCATAGTTAGTTCTTCGAACTTTCTCAGCGATTTGTACGTCAAAACAACCGTCGCCTGATGGTCAGATTCTATTGCTCTGTTCAGAAAGTGAGCCGATCCTTTGATGTTTATCTTTACACTCTTTAAGCTTAGATCGAGCTAGAATTGTATCACCACAGAGAATGACAACCTTTCTTTTTGCTGCCATATCGGTAAATTTTGACCAAATTGGCCGAAATTTGAAACATACGTAGGTACCAAAACAGGGCAGATTTACCGTATAGTGTTGTTTATAGTACCCCCCTATTTATAGTACCCCGGGTACTATAAACGGCACTTAGTGCCAAATTTCAATGCCTATAGAAATAGCGCTAAAATGGATAGTTTTCTTTTTGCTGCACTTCCGCAAATCTTCATCAAATTATCTGAAACTTGTTGGAACTCTTCTGAACTGTGGGATATTTTATCTCTTATGAGTCATGTCCATTCAGGAATGGATCGAGTCTTAGCCCATTGTCGTATTCAGTTCCAAAACTTAAAGTTTGGCCCAGAGGCCTGTAGGTGGGCACAATAAATACTACTTGATGAGTTATAAAAAAATGCTGCAACTGAATCCCGCATTCGACGGACGCTCCACGATCAAGATATAAGCCGGCCAAAATCGGCTTGCTTAACTACTGTATGGGACGAAAATTTCTTTTCGACGCCCTTTGAAGATCACTAGCACGACTGGAACCACTACACACATTTCTTTTAGTTTAGAATTTTGTAGCGCTATTCAAGCGCTTCATTTTGGTATAAAATAATCAAGATTTTTGAATTGTGATTTTGAGAAAATTGATATTGAATGTGCTAAACAGGCAAACCCCCCAACTTTCAGGAAGGACAAATATTTCCTAGCCATTCAAATTCACAAATGTCACATATTCGTGAGTTTCTCAGGATTGGGTCGGGCCAACAAATTTTAACACACAAAATCTCCCCTATTTTGGCACCTATGTTTCAAGTGTCAGCCAAGTCGGTCAAAATTTCCGTAAATGGCAGCAAAAAGAAATGTTGTCATTCTTTTGGACACCTGTATTTTGAACTTTCTGCAATGTACCGTATTTTTAGTGTTTAGAAAAGCGTTACCTTGAAATCAGCTTTTATGCCCAGCTCATTCATCTGGTCGTCAATTGACTGGATTGCGCGAACAGTGGTGTCTACTGTTTCAAAGGGCCTTTCAATTATTGATTTATTATCGCCATCAAACCTGTCCTGGTTCCAGAGGGTCACTCCTGGGATCATCTGGTTTCGGTGCATGTCGTAAAGACCTCCAATTTTAAATGTCCGGCCAAGAGCTGGCATAATGACCACTTTTGGAAAGTGTTTCTTATCTTTCTTAGCTTTCTCTAAACAATATTTGATTTGATCCAATAAACGAACCCTCTAACAGCATTTCAGAGATACACAGCACAGAAAATAGGAGAAGAACCACCTATAAAATACCTTCATCTTCCTGCATCAGGTCACTGAAAGTCTTGGGTGTGGTTGTGGTTTGGATGGACTGAGTTGTAAACGAAAGAAGGGTTCTCCGGGCGCTTTTGTGCAGCATTTGAACAATCCTGCCAATTTCTTCGAATTTGTTGGCCGTGCGCATCTGCAGTGCCACAACAGCAACCAGCAAGACAACAGCCAGAAAGAGAACTGTAAAGTTGAGAAACCGAAACCATCCAACACTCTTCTTTGGCTTCGTTGGTGGTTCAGCAGAGTCTTCATCTGATGCCAGACTCTTGTTCTCTTCTGCTTCTCTGGCCAATGCCACACCAGTCTGCTCTTGAAGTTCTTCTGCCATGACTGATGTACACTGTGGCTCTGTTAATCTTTTGCTCTTTTAGTGCAACAGTCATTCATGCGCTTTGTCACAATGCTGCTATTTTCAGTGGTTTTCTGAATAATAAACATCTTGCGATTGTTGTATGAATTTTGTAGGTATTATGTGTAAGCCAGCCAGTAACTTCAATAAATTCTTTTAGTGCTCCAGCACAAGGCTCCATATAATTCTGAGGATGGTCAGTTCACAGATTGTCAAAAAAATCAAAAACATGGACCAGTCAAACATCATACAAAAAACTCTGCAAATTGAACAATAGAACCCTGATTTCCTCCCATTGAGGTGCTTCCTGATTTTCTTTTATTTTTTTATTGCTTAGGTATTATTCCCTTTTTACTTCATAGAAGCCAGAGCAAAATATGCAGAAGCAGTGAAAACGCCAGAACAAATAATATATGACAACGGTATCACTGCTCCAAAGTGCCGGTACACACATAACAAGTTCAGACAGACAGTTACAAAAAATTCAGTGTTCAACAATGTTCTTCAATGTTTTAACCCATGATTGAGTAGTCTGAATGATACACAGTAACAGCAGATACATTTGTAGGGACAGATTGTTCACTCAAAGTTAACCAGTAGGTCTTTCTATCAACGGATACATAACAATATGTTCAGTTTCATTTGTGTTTTCATAGTTGTTGAATTCGTATCCTACAGATGGGTATGGAGTAAACACACTACCACAGTCGAAGTCTCTATGTCCATTTACACTTTTATCCCAAGCTAAAAGTACATCGATATTTCCTTTTTAGATGTGTAAACGTTTCTTACGTCGAATGTAGTAGTTTGGAGCTGATTCTTTATTGATATCCACTGTTGGGTTATCAAGTACCAATTTCTTTTTCTTATCACTACCAATGTCCATTACTTTTGCTGCTGGATAAGTGTACCAAATCGGCGTTGCATGAATTTTATCATTGGTAGGATTCTCTTTGTACCCGAGGTCCCACCGCCAACTGCATGCCCCAATATGGTGTTTGCTAATAGCTTTCTCGAACGAAAACCAATCCTTGCACTCCGCATCTGTAGTGACTGCAGCAAAGTTGAAGTAGTACAGGTAGGAGCGCCACAAAACACACTCAGGCTCAGTGAAGTTGTTCCCAGAGTCTGAATATAGCAGATCTGCTCACAAAACATCTTCCTCAGTAAAAAACTTACCAGG
This sequence comes from Sabatieria punctata, assembly GCA_030248155.1. Taxonomy (NCBI): domain Eukaryota; kingdom Metazoa; phylum Nematoda; class Chromadorea; order Araeolaimida; family Comesomatidae; genus Sabatieria; species Sabatieria punctata. Next base: position 9,208 of record JASANB010004157.1, read on the forward strand.
AATGCGCTGATAGTAATCGTAAACAATACGATCGGTTTGAATCTGCAGCCTCTTCTTCTGGCCTATGTTGATTCCAGACGCGTTGATCAACTTACCTTCATCCACAGTCTCCATATAGCCTTTGTTGTTGTATCTATTTACAGTTGCGTTTGTGTCTCGCGGCAAAGCAACAACTCTCTGAATGATATAGTTGTTGAACTGAGTTGACAGGTTTTCCACATCAGCGCTCGATCCAAAATTGACCAGTTCACTCAGAATGCTTGTCTCTTTCTCACGGTACGTGCGAAAACTAGTTTTACTGTCTATTTGCCTACAGTCGTTGACCAAAATGCACTCCTCCAGACTTCTCCGCTTGTATATTCCAACGCACTTTTGAAGCGTTTCGTTGGCTGCGTAAGGGTAGGCTTTGAGGACAATCACGTCCGGGCTGCGAATAGATCTCAAACGATTGTTTTCTCTTTTGCTTGGGTCTGTTTCGCTATCCTTGGGGTTTTTGTTGGCGTCTTGAAGCAGTTTTTGTAGCCAGTGGTGAGACTGTGAATCTCTCCAAATTCCCTAGAATATAATTGCAGTCCCAAAACTAACAGTTTTCTTCACAGACGTGAGGAGGTGAATGATCCTCTTGATAAATCGCTCCCTCCTTGTGCACTGTCATCCTGGTCCCTGGTTGCTCATCCACTTCAAGCACGTCCTCAGATACAATTACCAGTACCGTTCCGTTTTTGTAGTTGGCAGCTAAACCTTGTATCATATCCAATGACCAGAATAACAATGCGTGATCCATGGAACTGTTTTTGAGCCACGATTCAATGGGCCAGGAACTATTCAGACAAGTCCTTGGCTCTGTTGCGTTTCCGCTATGGTCATGTTCAGTTTTATTGGGTTCTCTGTATTTTAGTGGAACTGGGTTGCAGGTCTGGAAAGTTGTTTTTAGTTCACACAAACATGAGTTGCATATTACTTTAAGTTGTTCCAGGAATGGGTCATGCTTTTTGTACAATCGTAGATGAAAGTCAATGACATATTCTCGTTGATAGTCGAAAATATATCTCTGCCGATCTCCTATCGCAGTTGCAAGCACAAATTTCCGAGTTTGTTGATAGAAAAACATCTCCAATGCTCGTGTCTCTGCCTTTCTAGTCTAAAGTTCATATTTAAGATATGTCGTTGACAACATAAAACTTGCATCAATCCATTCTGGGAGTAGTTTGCAAATTGGAGTGTGCTCAAATTCTTTTGCGATCTCACTGAAAGAAACAGCGATTACTCTGCAGAACTAGACAATAAAAGTAAAACTACTGAAGCATTTCTTTTTTGTCTTCCTTTGGATTTGTGCTATTACTGCCACTGTGTTTTCTGGCCTCCAGAATTTTCTTCATCATAAACTTTTTGAATTTGTTGTACGACTCTTCCAGATGTTCTCTCGCTTTGAACAACTGATTATTTAATCCGGGCAATGATGTAGCAGCCGGGCTGTACTTCAGGAGTCCAGTAAGTCGTTGTTTGGCGCGGTGGAAACAGTCATGTGCATAAATTACCTGCACAGAGAGGAAAGAATTATTAGTTAAAATTGTTGTAGATTACCCTAGAAACAATGTGTGGCATAATTGGCTTATATGGCACTGGCTCATGTTCGTATACACTTGGCTTTTTAGAACCACCATGGTTCACAGAGATTTCTTTCAACCATGAAAGGGGCATCAAATAGATTGTCTTAGGGATCGGTTCTGTCTCATTCATCCACTGGGGTAGTTTCTACAAAAGTGTTAGAGTTAATTATTGTACAAAAATACCACGTCGATCACTTGGTAAACGGTAAGAGCCTCGTCAAAGGTGACAGGAAGATTTTTCACCACAACATCTCCATCATAACTGACCTCAAGATCAGTGTGGTTATTCATGTGGCTACCCTTTTTACCTTTTTTGTGGCTTGCATCAAGTGATCCTTTTGCTATAAAATATGTACCTTTTTACACTACAAGCGCACAAATGCCATTTACTTACCAGCTTGCACTCCCAACTTCATTGACTGGATAGAATCTCTAACCTGGCTTGAGTTTTTAACATGTTTCACAAATGACAAATATGCATCACTGCCATAATCAATCTTTGCAACCAAGTGAGTGGCATTTTTCATTGAAGGGCCCAACTCCCACTCTGGAAAGGCCAGCATATCCATTGTCAGCTCTTCATACCTTCTCAGTGATTTGTAGTGCAGCACAACTGTGGCCTGGTGGTCCGATTCGACATTTCTATTCAGAAAGTGTGCCGCTCCTTGTGCCTGAGCTCCCGCTTTTCCCATACTGACATCCAACTGAAAAGGAAGCTGCGGAAATTAAGTTTACCAAAACATATGTAGATTTCACCTTAAAATCAGGATTCACACCCAGAGCATTCATGGTATCATCAGCACTTTGAATAGCTCTAACAGTAGTGTGCACAGTTTCAAATGGTCTTGTTATGACAGATTTATTCTCTCCCTCAAATTTGTCCAGATTCCACAGAGTCACAGCTGGGATGATTTCATTGCTGTGCATGTCGTACAAAGCTCCAATTCTGAATGTGCGTCCAAGTGCTGGCATAATGACCAGTTGCGGCCACTGTTTCTTGGTTTTCTTCGCTGAAGCAAAGCAAACCAAAGCAATTGCTCAATATAAAGCAACTATCTAGGCAATGTACCTTCTTCTTCAAGCAACATCTCACTGAAACTCTTGGTAGTGGTTGTAGGTTTGCGCGTCGTTTGTATTGTCGGTGTTGTTGTTGGTGGGGGTAAGATAGTTGCATTTGCAGTCTCGTGTAACTTTCGCACAATGCTACCCAGCTCCTCAAATTTGCTGTTTGTCTGCACTTGCAGAACCAGAACAGAGACTAGCAGGGCCACTGCAGAGAGTAAAATTGTGTAATTTACCACCATCAACACCACTGATCCAACTGTTTGTGCTCGCTCTTTCCACTTGCTTGTGGGCTGAACAGTCTCCTGTACTGAAATTTCTATTTCTCCTTCTTCTTCCTCTTCATATTCCAATTGTAGATATGATGAGTCTGAAGTTCCTTGCGCCATGCTTGCACAAGTGGTTAGAGCAAGTTTAGAAGTATATTTTCAAGCTTCTGAGTAGCTACTTGTCACAATGTCCATTATTGTTCAGCGAGCAACCCTTTATATTCATCGAATGATCTGTTCAGTTAGCGTGCTAGCTCTTGCTCTATTTTGGTCTAGCTGACTGGTTCGTGAATTTGATCTCTTGTGACTACGCACAATCGCTCACTAACCATTTCTCCACTGAGAATCCTACAAAAATGTAAGAACTGTGCTGAAACAATCTGTTGACCTCCTAGCTTGATATGGACATCCTCCTCCGTCCCTTAGCATTGCTGGCTGCTCTGAAAGTGCGGTTGCAGAGATATCGAATCGCTATAATCCAAGCGGCAAATGTAGCTGTAATAGTTTGTCTAATTGCCGTAATCTGTATGCAGATTAACGCAGTCAACAAGTTGAAGCAGCCTGTCACAAACATCCATGTGTTTCCTGGCGATCAGCACACAAGTGATAGACAGAAAGATTGCTACCATTACTCAGGGGGATGCTGTTGCTGTTGCAAGAGCAAGAAGCAGTCAGAAAAGGAACGATTTTCTGAACTTGTGAATTTTGACTTCGGAGTAACAGGTGAAGATTTTTTAGTTTAGTTTGGCATTCTTTCGTTTATTAGTATTTGTTCTAGACATCAAGCCTCCCCATGAAGATCACAAAGTAATAGGAGCACCTGGCAAAGTGGCAATTATTCCTGCCCTCGGTCGTGAATTTGAGTTGGGTGGATTGTATGACATGACCAGTGATAAAATTTACCCTGGAGTAACCATGTGGAATCAGTCTACACTTAGTCAGTACACTACAAAAACTCCGTTCAATTCAGTTAAAAGTGAACTGCATGCAAGTTCTACATTCCGTGAGAAAATGAATCAGTTCGACATCGGCTTTTCCATGAGTGTAAGTTACATCAGTCAAACAAAATGAATATGTTTGTGTGTGTATGTTTGCAGATAAATATTCTTTTCATACATGTCAGTGCTTCAGTAGAGCTGATGACCAAAGTAACCACTACTACACACACTGAAGAGGTGAATTTTATGTACAAAACAATGAGCCATCACAAGGAGCTGCAAATGGATTTGTTGGCTGACCCAGATTATCCTATGCCTTTGCTCGGCGCCGCTAGAAGTGCTACGCATGTGGTAGCAAAAGTTGAGTATGGGATAGATGCCGTTTTTGTTTTCCAAAGGCACAACTCCAAGACAAAAGTCAAAACCAGCGTAAAGGGGTCTGGACTCTTAAAAATGATTTTGAGCAGCATCGGTAAGTACAGATAAAATTCTACAACCGATGATCTATGGTTAAAGAATTTAGTAAGCAAAAAGCCAAAAGACTGGAAAGATAAGAGCAATAAAAAGTCAAAAGAGGGCGCAAAAGGAGTGAAAGTGAAATTCTTTGGAGATGTTGCTCTCACCAAAACTCCCACCTCTTTTATTAAAGCCCTAAAAATGGCCAGAGTAAGGCAATGCAACTATTATTTTCTGAGCCTATCGCATTTTCTTTCAGAACTTTCCAGAAGAACTGAAGAAACACAAACCTATACCAAAACGAGTTCATCTCTTACCAACAAGCTGGGTGTTAAGAGGCAAAAAGCACAAAGAGGCGAATGAAAGGCTGATGTTAATGGAAAAGGGGCCAAAAAAACATTTGTGCACATGTAATGAGTTGTGTTGTTACCAGATCAAAGCATACTATCCGTTAGGCGCTCAGGTTGCTTCAAATGTGAGTCAGTTAAATTATAAACAATTTTAAAACCAACCAACTCACCTAAACCTTCAGACATTCAAAATTCATGAGTGTTATGCTGATTCAAAGAAACGACTGAATGAAATGCTAAAACATACGGAAGCTCCACTCATATTGCCCAGTCTGAAAAGACAACTGGCAGCTGCACTAAAAACTCTTGAAGCACAGTATGAAAGCTTTAAACAAAAACTTGGACCTAAAGTTACAAAAGCAAGGGCGAAAGGAGGAAAACAACAAACCCATCTTGATACTTTTATGGAACAGTTCATAAATTCTACACTTTGCATTGAACTTCCAAATTGGATAAAGGTTTGTCTTTGTTAAATTAGTTCAATAAAAAGCTCACGTTTGTGTCATTAATTAGTTAAGAGAAACAGAAATCCAGGCAGTGCAACCTTTTGTCAATAAGAAAAGCAGACAATATTTTGTGGCTACTCAAAAAGGAAAGCTTCAAAAGTACATCTTCGATCCAAAATACATCTTTGTCATCAACTTGCAGTTCCAATTTTATCATCGCCATGATGAATACATCAGTTTTGTCAAGGTAAATCCAAGTTTCTTGTTGAATTGGTGTTCAATTCAAAACTATTTTTTGTAGGACTTAAAATTTGGCTCAAAACAGAACTCCACTCAACTTGCAGATCACATAGATTTTGATTCCCTCTCCTGGCTGAAACACATCAATGGAAGCACTTTGTATCGACTATTTGAAATGTTTCAGGAATTAGCCAAAACCTTTAAACAAATGAATTCCCCAGTTGCCCTTGTGCTGAGTGAAAGAATATTGAAACCTCACGAACCCTACGGTGTTCAGCTGAAGGTTTGCGAACATGGAAACTGTGTTTCAAGGTATTCTGATCCAGTGAAGGTAATGATCAGTTATTTCAGATTGTTTGTCCTCACCCAAATAATTATCTAGGCAGTCTGGCATGATTCTAAAATGAACAAATGGCTAGCTCATTTAGTTGACAATGTGACAGCTACAATGGGCTTGGCTAAAAAATATGTCATTGTCAAGAAATACGATGACAAGGAAGATCTAAATGGTTGTGAAGGTGTTTACAGACGAACCAAACTGTACAACTGTGAATACGACAACCATTGTGAAGTCAAAACTGAAGTGGTTCGATTCACTGCTAATAGAAAAGAAATTGAAATGACCACAACAGAGCAAGGAACCACTGCAGAAGCTATGACAACAGACTTCACTACTATTAAAACAACCACGAGGAATATGGAAAATGTGACTGCATATACTGAGTTTACAACACTCGTGCCTATCGCACCTCCAATCTTTCGAAACATTACTTATAAACAGTTGTCCACATTCAGTGAGATATCAGAAAACGATGAGCAGGAAAACTTTGAACTGAACTTTGAGAAAGGCATACCATTCAGAGAGCAAGACGAGGTCACTATGGTTCAGCTGAATATGAGCAGAATTATCACTGCATACTATGAACAGATAGAAGGTGAATAATGATTTGTTATGCAAACATCAGTAATTTTCATTCAGGTCCTGCTTATGAAGAGAGAAATGCCTGCAAGCTCTGGCGTTCATTTAGACTCTTTTATGACTTTGCTGAAAGAAATATAGACCCTTTTTATGATGAGCTTGACTTCCTGCAACGATTCATTTCGGTCAATGAAACCATTCCAGCTAGTCATGACAAGAAGGATAACAGTACTGACAACAAGACTAAAACAATTCCCAGACTAAAGTTCCCTTACCAGTTTTCATTTTGCACCTGGCAGTGGGATATCGGCAAAAATGGTCAGAGACTGTTTTACCAACGACTGCCTCAACAACCGTCTACCGAAAATTATCTCAAATACTACTTAGAGCGTGAGAAGTCACTGCAGTTTTCAGCTAAATGCAACACTTGCGTTTATTTTAGCATGGAGAAGCTGTAGAAAGAAACATTGCAGCTGCACTAATCCAGTGCAGCCTTTGACCATTTCTCAGTGGTACACAAGTGGAAAATCGAAAAATGAAACTCCTATCATTTTCTATGCACTTGCTTGAGGTTTTGAGTGAAATGTGTTTATAATAATGGTCACTGATAGTGTATGCTCATTAAAAATTCGCCTAGTGGCATGATTACATTACAACATCAAGTCTGAATGTGGTTTAATGGTTCTTTGTTGTTGCCTGTGGATTTCTGTGTTGACATGCTTCTGCTTTGTTTACAGCATGGTTGACCGTCCAACTGCACTTAATAAAAATTGCGATTGTCTGAACAGGATTTATCGTTCAGCTCATATTGATCGCAATCTTGACATCAACACTGTTGACTGTTGCCATGTTACCGATTAGAATACGAGTTGTGTCTGAATTATGCATTTTCTTCAAACAGACTACCCGCTAATGCATCGCATCCATTACAAAACTTTCTCTCTCTACGGCGTTCACTGGCTGAATGTAAACGTTAACAGTCACTAACTTCCGCCATAAAACTTGTTTACAAACTTAAAAGTAACTCTCACAGGCGTGATGGGTGAGCAAACATAAGCCTTCTTTAGATATTTCACTATGAAGGCCTTTCTACTTATCATCACTTTGGTGTTCTGCGTCAGTTGGACTGTAGTCAACGGAAAATACCGACCCTGTAATTGTAAGTACATATCAACTGATTTTTCAATACCGCTCAATCAAGTAATCTACTAAATGTGTAAAAAATTATCAACAATTCAAATATTTTAGCGTCTGAGGATAATGACTGCATACATCGGTGTCGAAGGGTCCATTTGAACATGGGTCTGTGTGCCGCTAACACAAGGACAGGAGAAATTGACTGCTACTGTAGAAGACAGCGCAAAAGTATGTACAGCCATAGATTGATATGCATGTACATAGATAATCATTTCATTACGTAAGGATTTTCCCGCATAAGGGTCTATGGGCGCTTTTGGTTTTGGCAGTTTTCACAGATTCAAATTCCAACTGAAATAAGCACCCCAGGAGGAGCTACCGTGTTTATTCCAATAAGCCACGTGTCTAGAGCATTCTGAAACAAATAAGCCGCGCCCTCCAATAAGCCGCGCACGACTTATTGGAATCAGCCTGCAGCGCGCGCCTTATTGGAAGCAGGACTAGACCTACAGGCATACATGTACTAGGGGGGTTGGGGGGGTTCCCCCCTGCTGGAAAGGCCAAACCCCCCTCACCCCCCCCCGAGACAGGTTAAGGGACCCCTCCCCCTGACCAAAAAATACAAATATTTAAGAAAAGTCGGTGTTTTTGGAAGCTCTTTTTGTCAGTTTTTGCTTGTTTTTAGCTTTAAAACGCTATTTGGCAGCGATTTTTAGCGTCCTTACTGAAAAAAAACGTGCTAAAAACGCATTTCTAGGCGTTTTGGAGCTTTTTGAAATTTCGGACCCCCACCTGGGCGAAACCCCCCCCCCCCCCCGACCCCCCACCTGAGGAAACCCCGCCCCCCTCCCCCCAGGTCGGCCCGGAGCTGTTACATGTATGCTACAGGCGCCAATGACACCTAGATATATGGTAGAATTGCGTTGCTAAAATGGTCACAGTCCCTTCCCCTTATAAACTGTACAGCCCCAGATCATGTTTTTGAATTGGTAGCTCAAAAGAAAACTTTTACTAAAAATCTTGTTGTAGTTGTACAAATATTCGTCCCAAATAAATACGCCGCGCCCTCCAATAAGCCAGGTGTCAAAAGCACTCCGAAATAAATAAACCGCGTGCGGCTTATTGGAATAAAGACGGTATTTGGAAACAACTGTATGTGGGCAGTTTATATGAAAATGGTAATTGCTCTATGGCTGAGCGCTGGTTGACTTTCTGTGATTTGAATTTTTCTGACTGATAAGCGTGGGTGTTCTGAGCTGTCAAACAAACAACGAACGAACGAACGAACGAACGAACGAACGAACGAACGAACGAACGAACGAACGAACGAACGAACGAACGAACGAACGAACGAACGAACGAACGAACGAACGAACGAACGAACGAACGAACGAACGAACGAACGAACGAACCAACGACCGAACCAACGACCGAACCAACGAACGAACGAACCAACGAACGAACGAACGAACGAACGAACGAACGAACGAACGACCGAACCAACGACCGAACCAACGACCGAACCAACGACCGAACCAACGACCGAACGAACGACCGAACCAACGACCGAACGAACGAACGAACGAACCAATGAACGAACGAACGAACGAACGAACGAACGAACGAACGAACCAACGAATGAACGAACGAACGAACGAACCAACGAACGAACGAACAAACGAACGAACGAATGAACGAACAAAAAACAAACAAACTATTTTGAACAAAAGCTGAGTCTGTTTTTAGCTTGCAACCGAGCTGGTCAGAAGTGTTCTAGTCACAACAGAGGCAGCGATTACTGGAAGATGATATGCAGTTGTGGAAGTGGCTTGACCTGCATGGGATCTAGACGCTGTTCATCGGGCGAAGATAAATGTGGCTTCTGCAGAAATGATTGATACTCTCCCTGATCATTCACTTGCTTTACTTGTGATCTGCTAAAAATTATTTTTCTTCAACACCTACCATCACAGCGTTAGGTTTAGGAAAGATAGAAACAGCCATTCTTAGAAGAAACGGGCAAGCTGTTACGCAGGTATTAAGCGGCCATCCTAGGCGAATTCTCCCTTTAAACTCTTATAGAATGCGTGTACTACTGTTGGTTAGAAGACGCCGGAACCGCTTCTTGGTTCCGTTCCTGGCGCTAACTACTTGGTCAATGGTTACTTTGTATATTCTAAGTGCAAAATTGCGAGAGCTGCATGAAAACGAGGAAACTGAAGTATTTTTTTTGGTTTCAGACGCCCACTAAGCATTTCCATCAATCTAAGTTCTTTTGAAAAACAGAATTGCTCAACTACCACTGTTGTGTCTGAATGTTGACTTCTGAAATATCACAAAGAGACTGAAAATAAAAGCCAGTTTAGTAATTCTGAGAAGGGTTTCCAGCAGTCAAGTATTGCATTTCCCGTTTGGTATACACATTCACTTCCCGTTTAGTATTGTGCATACAGAAACGAAAATAGCTTGGTAATACACAAACCGGTTTAAAACAATTGTTTGGTATTAGTCCATAAGTACTGTTGTATTGGTATTACCATTCCAACAGTACTTGATGAACCGTTTTGTGTATTGGTATTGCCCCTGAACTAATTCTAAATAAATTCTTTCAGCAATGTCCAGCATTCAACTTAGACCCATGGGATAGCAGTCTAATTGAAGGCATAGACAGAGTTCATGGTCCTTTGGTCTGCAGTCAGCGCTCCAATCTTGACTGGACATACTTCACCTATGACGGAGCGCTCAAAATCAACCAGGACCGTCTGTGCAGAAGTTTCTTTGACCTACTCGAGTGCAGTTGCATCTGCATCTACAGAGGTTTCGACGACACCCACGTTATTCTCGACGCTCCTATGGGACCCATCAAAAACTACGTATGTCATTTTGCACCATTATGCGCTAATTTTATAAGTTTAGACTGCTTCTTACCCGCTGGACTGTGAATTTGTCCGTGCTCAGTGCAATTTTGGAGAAATTCCCTTGTACACGCAGATACATGCTCAGATCGTTCCCAAGTTAAGGCGATTGGCCCAGTTGTCTAAACAGCCAATCGGAAGACATCACGTGGTTCTGTTTGTATTTGATGCAGTATCGCGCGTTAATTTCATACGCAGCTGTCCAAAGACTGTTCGAGTTCTGCAGAATCATTACAAAACAACCATTTTTGAGGGACTGACACGCTCCGGTGGCGGGTTTGGCAACAGCTACACAAATGCAATGGCATTTTTGCTAGGTTCTACCATATTTTAGGTTTGGTTTTGCTACATGAGAGTATTTGTAGGAAAAAACTACCAAAACTACTCTGATGATGTGGTCTATGGTCAATACTGGGATCAGTTTGACTTTATTTGGAAGAAATATGCAAAAGCCGGGTACCTGACACTGGATGTGCAGGACTCGACTGAGAACATCTTTACACTCATGAAACGTGGCTTCAAAAACCAGCAGATGGACCACCAACACAGGTCTGATTGGCATTAGGAATCTGTTTTCAAACAAAGCAAACAGCAAAAAAATCTAGTTAAAGTTTAGTGTTACAGGACATTCTACATGGCCGCCAAATCGTTGCCAGAAGAAATCAGAGATGGGCCCGCTCAAAGTGGCCCTAGCCACTGTTGTTTCTACAATACTACAAAGTATCGGCTGCAGTTCAACTATATTCATCAGTTTCTGACCAAATACGACTCAAAAATACCAAAATTCGTGTTCTTTTGGAACACATGTCTGGCTCACGATAACCCTGGAACACTTGCTTATGTCGACAAAGACATGGCAGAATTCTTGCTCACTCATCACTACATTCTCAAAGAAGCATTCATGTTTTTCTATGCAGACCACGGACCCTCAGTTGGAATGGTCCCAAACCCTACAGGGGCACTTGAGTCTAGACTACCACTACTCATATTGACAGTGCCTGATGCTTTGTCAAATCACAAACCACAACTGATTCAAAATCTTCACGCAAATTCACAAGTTGTTTTTGTTGTTATTCGAGTTGCTCTAAATTGTTTGTAGATTTTTAGCTCCTTGTTAGTCACTATGACACCTATGTCACTCTAAACGACATTCTTCAATTTCAATTCGACAAAGATGATAGTCTGAAGACTCAAAAGAATTGGTCGTACCTAAATGTGGATGCTCACAACCCTCAAAGCTTTCTACGACCCATGACTCCAAACAGAACGTGTGATAGCATTGGAATTCCGGAAGAATTTTGTGTCTGCGAGCCAAACACCAAAGGCTCATTTCAGCGATTTGTTCAAATCCAACCAAGCCAACAACAAATATCAAACCTCACCGAAGCTTTGCTTTTAAAAATCAACAGTTTCCTCGCGTATGAAGACAAATGTGCCTACCTAACTCTGAACACAGTGTTGTCTATCCACCAAAGTACAAGGAAAGAAAGTTTGTTCAAACTGCATGTGCAGGTGAACCCAAGTAATGGCAGTTTTGAAGCTCTGCTGCAATGCCAAGCGCAGAATTGTACTGTATTTGGAGAAGTACTGAGAACGAACAGGTATGGCCAACAATCGAAATGCATATGGAAGTCTAAACCGTCAATCAAGCCGTACTGCTACTGTGATTGAAGAAGGTATTGGCTTCCGATAGCTTGGCAAAAGCCACCTATTGGTACAGTCTCCGAAAAAACAATGCAGCTGATTTTTTACTGTAGAAACTGTAAACCGATGTTAATGAATGAATGATAGATAAGTTCTTGAAATAAATATTGTTGACATTTTAGTGCGATTATAATACTGCCTTGATTCTGAGATATTTACCCTCAAAATTGAAACAGAGATTTAGCAATGGACAAAAGCGATTTTTCTCGTTCCGTTGCACTTCATAATATAACAGATTCCTACTGCTGAGGGCTAACGACGCTATTTGTGAAGTGTCCGCGTGTGGTGTGGTGTCATCAGTAAAGCCAAAGCCTCGTTGTCAACCATCAGTAGTAGGAATCTGGTTTACTACGAAGGAAGGCTTACTGTTCATTACCAAAATTCATTTCGTTCGTAGTTCGTACCGGTCGAAGCGAGTGGAAGTACTGTAGTCGACGTAAAGCCGAACCCAGACCGCCGAAAGCGGGTGATGGCTAGTAGATAATGGGAACCGAACCGGCACTGCACCTAATGACAGAAAAGGGGAGGGCTGTTCCAAGTCTGGGCTACCCCACTGAAGGGCCCCCAAAAGACCGAGGGGATCCTGAGCTGTACACAAGGTCAATAGAACTAGAAAACAAACAGATTTTCGGTTGCAACACCAGAAAATCTGCTGGGTTTTTACGGACCCTGTTAGTTTCTCCTCCTGCGTAATAAAATATAAACCCTACTAATAAACTACTACGTACACATACAGCACAGTAGTTTTGTTCCCGTTTCTAACTGCGAGCCCTTCACTCAACAAGCCACAAAATAATTCATTCATTAACTTTCTTAGCCATCAAAAAATTACAATTTGGCTGGCTGATATACAGTAACAACGTCTAATCACCAAAACTTCACAGATAAAATAGAGTCTAATATGCAAAGTCAAATAGCTACAATATGAACTTGGTCCACCATATAGAATCTACATAATACACATAACAAAACAGCTCAAAACTGCTATGGACAGAAGTCTTCTGAGCTAGTGACGACAGGGACCTTTATTACACGACACCAATTCCTCAGCTGCCCCAATGCACTCTCCACCAGTGCAGGACCTCGTACGACGTCTCACTCCCTGGCCACAGGTAGACGAACAGTGACTGGTGAATCTCCAGGCAGTCCAGCCTGAACACGGGTTGCTGTTGCATACTCGATCTTCCTCTAGCTCGCCAGCACAGTGTCCTGAAAGAAAGAATCATGTAATTTGGTAATAGCTCAGTAGTTCACACCTCCAGTGCAAGCGCGTCTGCGGGTTTGACGACCACTGTTGCAACTCTGACTGCAGACCGACCACTGACTCCAAGGGTTCCAGCCCCCGACCGCTGCATTGCAACTGCCTTTGGTACAGGTCCGCTGCTCCTGTGGTCTTCCTTGACACCCTCCACCATGGCAGCTACGGGTACGACTTTGCTGACCTGAAACATTAGCATCTACAGTACCACGCGCAAGAGAACTAAGTAGAGAGAACTTATAAATAAGTTAGTAAGTAGCAGTTTTATTACCTTGTCCACAAGTTCTTGAGCAGGCAGTCCAGTGGTTCCAAGTGTTCCAAGTTCCTGGGGGACAAGGCTGGCGAACACAAGCCCTTGAATCTTCTTTCAGACCAGGACACTCACCTAAGTGCAAGGGACTATCAAAAATATCCAAAAACAGCTGTAGCGATTAGCTTACCAGGGCCGATACAAGGCCGGCTTCTGGCTTGTTTTCCTGAACCACAGGTGCGTGAACAGACAGAAAACTGGGTCCACTGACCCCAGTGGCCGATCTAGAGCACATTATTGTGTAAACATACATGTAACAGTTCCGGGCTGACCTAGGGGGAGGGGATTTTCCTCAGGTAGGGGGTCGAGAGGGGGGATTCGCCCAGAGGGGGTCCCAAATTTCAAAAAACTCCAAAACGTCTGCAAATGCGTTTTTAGCACGTTTTTCTCAGAAAGGACGCTAAAAATCACTATTTTAAGCTGCCTAATAGCGTTTTTAGAGTTAATAACAAGCAAAAAATGAGAAAAAAGGGCTTCCAAAAACACCGATTCCTCTTAAATATCAGCAGCGGAAACGCCAAATTCGATTCCCAAACGTTTTCAAGCGAATTTTAGCTTAAAAATTAGTGATTTCTGAACCAGTTTGTCGGTACTGGGAGCCACAACTAGTACTTGTATTTTTGGGTTGGAGGAGGGGGGTTTGGCCCTTCCAGCTAGGGGGTAACCGCCCAAACCCCCTAGTACATGTTTGTGTGTAAATACCTAGAAGATTTGATAAAAGAAAGCTTACTGGACATGGGTTTCGGTTGCAAGGCCGGTGCTCTTCTGTGTTACCGGGACAGGCGCCTCCAACGCACGTGCGCCTACGTGACACTTGACCCACACCGCACGTACGTGAACAAGCAGTCCAGGCAGACCAATGAGCCCAGTGACCCTGCAACAAAGACCGTCTTGCTAAACAGTTCTGCTAAGAAGTCGCACAATCACAGCATATATTGTACAGCGCAGGGTACCTATAATACATACATACATAGACAGTAACGCAGACAAGAAAACCCTGACGCGCAAACACAAGAACAACGGTCTCAAATGAATCAGATTTTGCAATCAGCGTTAAAATTGGCCTTAACACCTAATTCACCCAAATCTAATATCAAGGAAGGAAGCGAGAACAGCATATAGAAAAAATGTTCACTTACAACAGGGCAGGGCTGCGGGTTGCAGTTTCTGAGGTCGGCGTCATTCCCTGGACATCTGGTACCGCCCATGCAGTTCCTGGTCCTTCGCTGCTGACCGTTGCCACACGACTTTGAGCAAGCTTGGAACTGAGTCCACTCTGTCCACTGCCCAGTTGGACATGGTTGTGGATTGCAGCTACGACGATCATCCGACGGTCCTGGGCATGAGGTTCCTGCAATAAACTAAGTAGTACACTGCATAGGTACGTAAATGGGAACCGACTACAGCTGCCATTGCACCTATAGCTATAATAACGGGAATGGGGACAGCTACCACTAAGACCCACCCAGACTGACACTGAGCATGTGCGCCGGCTAGCAGCCGTGATTGGGTGTGTGGCCTAACGCGGGGCCTATGGTCCCATCCAGACAATCCATCCATCCACACTGCACAGCTAAGACACAAACCTGCTACACAGACGCGTCTTCTCTCCTGACTTCCACCACCACAAGTTCTACTGCAGACACTGAACTGCGTCCACTGGTTCCACTGACCCATGCACAACTGAGTATTGCACACTCTGCGCTCTTCACTCAAGCCAGGACACTGGTTTCCTGAAACAACGCCCACTTTGGAAGTGACTAAGAGATAAATTAGAATACCAAGCAGACAAACTCGTCTTCTGAACGTCTCCCCGCCTCCACAGGTTCTGCTGCAGACCGTCCAGGGAGTCCAAGAGTTCCAGTGTCCTAGGCAAGGACCTACGTTGCACACTCGATTTTCTTCTTGAATACCGGGGCAGTGCTGACCTAAAATACCTTCGTAGAACCTGTGCTGGATGAAGAAATCATACCTCCGATACAAACCCGACGCCTCAGGGTCTGGCCGCCGTGACAAGACTTGCTGCAGACAGTCCAGTGGGTCCATTCGCCCCAGTGACCCTAAAATAACCCACACAATAACAGTTTGTTTGATTTCATTTTAAATTGAAAAGCTGTCAGATCGGAGATGTGAAATGTTGATTTCAAATTTAACTGTCACCTGGAAATGAAGCTGGCAAGAAATGGTGTTGCAGACTCTGTTCTCCTCACTCAGTCCAGGACAATGACTACCAGCGATGCAGACTCGTCTGCGGGTCTGCTTTCCTCCTCCACAAATCTGATTGCAAGCTGTCCACACAGTCCACTGGTTCCAGGAGCCCAAACTACATGGATGATTGTTGCAAACTCTAGTATCCTGAACAAAATAAGATACAGCTTGTTCTAAAAAAATTATACATATTTGCTGTCTGCTGCCATTTGCGCATATTTTGACCAAAGTGAAATTTTAAACATACTGTATGTGTCGAACTTTGGAAATTTTGTGTGTTAAAGTTTCGTGCACCAGGCTTGGCCCAATCCTGAGAAATTCAAGAATATGTGAAATTTGGTAATTTTATTGAAGGTACATACAAACAGCGTTAAAATGGATTTCTATCTGCTGCCATTTCCAGATACTGCATGTTCACCAAATCATCTGAAATTTGGAGAAACTCTGCAAAACTGTGGGTTCTGTTTTGTGTTAAAATTTTATGATTGACACAGTCTTGAGAAGATCAAGAATTCCTGAACTTCTGTTTATTGAATGAGGAGAACAGAAAACCAGTTGTTTTTGTTATGGATGTACCTGGTCTTTCTGCATCAAGAAAAAATATCCTTATATTGGCAGAATTTTTTAAAATTCAGTCACCGATTTGGTCAAGATTTGCAGCGGAAGCAAAAAAGAATCGTTTCAATTTAGTGTGGGCCACTCTGCAGTTCTTTCAATGAGAAAATGTCAACAAGTGTAGTTTCACCTCGGAATTTCCAGGACAGCTGACTGCAGATCCTTGACAAGTGCGTCTTCTAGACTGACTGCCACCACCACAAGTTCGGGAACAAGCAGTGTAAGGAGACCATTGGTTCCAGATTCCGATCGGACACTGATGAGGATTGCATGTTCTCGTGTCTTCTGTTGAGCCTAATAAAAGACAGAATTTGAAGCGCACCAACTGAATTGCAACCATGGTAAACATCAGTAGACTAGAAAACATAGTCTG
This sequence comes from Sabatieria punctata, assembly GCA_030248155.1. Taxonomy (NCBI): domain Eukaryota; kingdom Metazoa; phylum Nematoda; class Chromadorea; order Araeolaimida; family Comesomatidae; genus Sabatieria; species Sabatieria punctata. Next base: position 26,018 of record JASANB010004157.1, read on the forward strand.
TACCTGGACATTGAGAGCCTCCGATGCAGTTTCTTCTTCTGGTTTGTTTCCCAGTACCGCAGCTCTGATCACATGGTCCGAATGCAGTCCAGGCGTTCCACTGACCCAACTGCAAAGCGCAGCACCATTGCAAACCAGATACCCTTAAATTAAACGAACACAGACCTGACAAGCTCCTCTAGAGCAAGGTCGGCGGTCAGATTTGAGACCAGGACAGGAACCCGGACCCACGCAGGTTCTGGTTCTCTGCTGGCTGCCGCCACTGCCACAAGATGCACTGCACACAGTCCATTGGGTCCACACTGCCCAGGTGCCTACCTAAAGTAGCAATCAGTCTTAGAGGTCTAACCACGTGGCGAAATCGAATCTGTGTGCGTACTCCACATTGGCCTTTGTTGCAAGAACGACGGTCGCTTTTTAGTCCAGGACATGAGCCACCGGCAGCGCCTACGCAGGTACGAGTTCGGGTCTGGAACCCTAAATCACAGGTTCGACTGCATGCTGTCCACTGGGTCCAATCGTTCCATGAGCCTATCTGCAATGGAAAATCTATTATCTACGTACATATGTGCACATACAGTATATGCCAAAATGGGACGTTATGCTCTGCCTGCCTAGTTCCTACACAAACAATTCTACAAAATACGAAAATAGTGCCGGACATGGGCAAAGGGATTGGCAGCCTCAGGCTGTGCTCTATGCCTCCGATTCTTTGAAAGAATTAGAATTGCGTATAGAAAATTATCATAAAAGTAAGCCTAGATTAGGTGTAAATGAGCACAAAACAGCCTATTTTAACTAAAAATAAGCCAAAAAACTTTGACTTTAGTAAAAAAATCGGACTTTTGGTTTACCACCTTCTCAACCCCACTCAGGCACTCCTTCTACCCCTCAGGCCGCTCTCAGAAATTGAAAATTTACCAGCCCTTGAGCCGAAATGCTAGCCCATGTCTGGTGCCTACTACTACGTATAGCTCAAAATACGGACTGACTTACCCCACAAGGTCCTCTGTTGCAAGCTCTTCGCTCATTGGCCGACCCAGGACAAGAAGGACCCACACAGCTTCTGGTTCTCGTTTGTTGTCCCACATTACACGTGCGACTACAGGTTGTCCACTGGGACCAATTGTTCCAACGACCAAGCTAAACAAGATGTTATACTGAACAGTATCAAAAGTGCTAAAAATTGCAAAACAAACCCCGCAGGGTTTCCGAAAACAGGCGCGTTTCTCTTGTTTCAATCCGGGACAGGTGCCTGCGCCTACACAAACGCGATTTCTGGTCTGTCTACCCGATCCGCAGACCCTACTACATGCGGTCCATTGGGTCCAAGGGTTCCACTGCCCAAACTGAAACTTACTCTTAGACTAAAAGGCACAAAATACTGTATACCTGACAAACGCCTCTATTGCATGTTCTGCGCTCGCTGGACGGACCGGGACAGGAAGGACCGACGCAGGTGCGAGTTCGCTGTTGCTGACCAGGATTGCAGGTCTTACTGCAGACTGACCACTGCGTCCACACATTCCAATGACCAATCTACACACACAACTATTTAGCCCATCGTTTAGAAATTTTGCAGCAGGAAGAAAATAACAAAATAAACTGAACTGATTATTAAGGTGCAAACTGGTATGTATTCGCTAGTATTGCGTTGAGGAGTTTTACAGGCATTAGGTATTACATAGGATTGGGGGAATCGAACTTCGAGCCATGATTTATGTAGGTTTAAATAACCCTTTTTGTGCTTTATGTTTGGGTATGCAGAGCGGGGCGGATTCCGAATCTGCCTAGGGACTAGGGAGATTCCGAATCCTCCTGAATTCGTTTCTCCCTACGTCATATACACATACAAAAACAATGTGTACAATATTTTTGTGCCCGGTAAATGTGTGTAACAAACAACAGGCCAATAAGCAAAAAGTTGGCAGAGTTTATGCGATAACCTTTATAGTGAGAAATTTCCTATTAGCATATCAGTAATAGCTTTCTCTCTTTTAATCTAAACCAGGGGGGGTCGCACGACGGACTTTTCCAAAATATGATGGGCGCCACTTCGTCAAGCGCTTATAACTTCTGAAGGAAAAGAGGCACAGAAATGGGCCTCCAACCATTCGACGTAGTTTGCGGCGTGCTTTCAAACAGAGTAACCCGCGCCTTTCTATGTCTACTGGTTGGCGCGAAATTCAAATTTTCCTGACTAGCAAGAGTAGTGCCGATGCAACACCTGACAAACGTGCGCACCGTTCTGGCGCCCTTCAAGCTAGAGGGCCAGCTAATGGCGCATTGTGCAGATAATTGCGTGGGCAATCCAGCCGTGCAAGCCGAATTGTTCTGCGGGCTCATACGCCGGAACGGCGACCATTCAAAAATTGGGTCGAAAATGGTGCATTTTCTGACTGATTTTTCGACAGGTTTTGACGCCTGTCGCCAATATACTTGCTCTAAACGCGGCGGCTCACCCGCCAAACGATAGCTAACAATCTCAGGATTCCGAAACTGTACTCACATTTCCGTTTCGTACCTGGTTTACGCCTCTTTTAGCCCAGCAACTGTGCATTGGTCAGCAACCCTAAATTTTAGCTCCAGAAAAACATGCAAATTTCGGAGAACTGAGGAGGAAATTTCAACATGTCTTGAATACGATTTGTAGAGCGGACTGAGAGCTTTCGATCGGTATAGTGCATGACCTCCCAGCATAAAATTTTCTTCTGAGGTCTTTTGCATTTTTGCATTTTGTCCGGTTTTTATCATCGATTTTACTGGGTTTTCGGCACATAACTCTTTTGTATGAGCACGTAGGGCAATGGGTGTGCCATCAAACGATGGCCCACATCCGTGCGCATTCTGTGGTGTGCAATACGACAGGCTGCGATCACTGTGTGGGGTGCGCCTGACCGAAATGTTCCGCCGGTCGGGATTTTTCGGCTACTTCTTGGCAGCTTTTCTGGTAAGCTGAACTAATAATTGAATACTGCGCGTCGATTTACCCATAGAATGATTGATTGAATGCTAAGGATTCCGAAAACGTGATTATCGTTCCGTCGTGTAGCTGTTTCACGCACTTTTCCCCCGATATGCTGCCCTGGTCTCAAAATAGTCACCGCGACCACTGGGGAAATGCGTGAATTTTGGAGAACTGAGGAGGAAATTTCAAAATGTCTTGAATACGATTTGTAGAGCGGACTGAGAGCTTTCGATCGCTATAGAGCATGGCCTCCCAGCATAAAATTTTCTTCTGAGGTCTTTTGCATTTTTGCATTTTGTCCGTTTTTATCATCGATTTTTCTAGGTTTTCCGCACATATCTCTTTTGTATGAGCACGTAGGGCAATGGGTGTGCCACCAAACGATGGCCCACATCCATGCGCATTCGGCGGTGTGCAACACGACAGGCTGCGATCACTGGGTGGGGTGCGCCTGACCGAAATGTTCCACCGGTCTGGGTTTTTCGACTCTTCTTGGCAGTTTTTCTGGTAAGCTGAACTAATAATTGAACACTGCGCGCCGATTTACCCATAGAATGATAGATTGGAAGCTAAGGATTCCGAAAATGTGATTATCGTTCCGTTTCGTAGCTGTTTCACTCACTTTTCCCCCGATATGCTGCCCTCATCTCAAAATAGTCACCGTGAACACTGCGGAAATGCGCGAATTTTGGAGAACTGAATAGAAAATTTGAAAATGTGGCCAATAGGAAGTGTAATTATTGCAGAATCCTTCTGATTGGTGGGTAATTTTGAAATATCATCCGCCTGTTGCTTCAGAAACAGAACAGTCCATAATATGCATATTTCAGTGGAAAGCTGGTGGCAGCTAGTAGGTAGAATTGGAGCCAACTGGATTGCCATTGCCACACCCATTGCCCTATGTGCTCATACAAAAGAGTTATGTGCCGAAAACAGGGTAAAATCGATGATAAAACCAGACAAAATGCTGCCAAGAAGTAGCCGAAAAATCCCGACCGGCGGAACATTTCGGTCAGGCGCACCCCACACAGTGATCGCAGCCTGTCGTATTGCACACCACAGAATGCGCACGGATGTGGGCCATCGTTTGATGGCACACCCATTGCCCTACGTGCTCATACAAAAGAGTTATGTGCCGAAAACCCAGTAAAATCGATGATAAAAACCGGACAAAATGCAAAAATGCAAAAGACCTCAGAAGAAAATTTTATGCTGGGAGGTCATGCACTATACCGATCGAAAGCTCTCAGTCCTCTCTACAAATCGTATTCAAGACATGTTGAAATTTCCTCCTCAGTTCTCCAAAATTTGCATGTTTTTCTGGAGCTAAAATTTAGTGTTGCTGACCAATGCACAGTTCCTGGGCAAAAAGAGGCATAAAACAGGTACGAAATGGAAATGTGAGTACAGTTTCGGAATCCTGAGACTGTTGGCTATCGTTTGGTGGGTGAGCCGCCGCGTTTAGAGCAAGTATATTGGCGACAGGCGTCAAAACCTGTCGAAAAATCAGTCAGAAAATGCTCCATTTTCGACCCAATTTTTGAATGGTCGCCGTTCTGGCGTATGAGCCCGCAGACCAATGCGGCTTCCACGGGTGGATTGCCCACGCAATTATCTGCACAATGCGCCATTAGCTGGCCCTCTAGCTTGAAGGGCGCCAGAACGGTGCGCACGTTTGTCAGGTGTTGCATCGGCACTACTTTTGCTAGGCAGGAAAATTTGAATTTCGCGCCAACCAATAGATATAGAAAGGCGCGGGTTATTCTGTTTGAAAGCTCGCCGCAAACTACGTCGAATGGTTGGAGGCCCATTTCTGTGCCTCTTTTCCTTCAGAAGTTATAAGCGCTTGGCGAAGTGGCGCCCATCATATTTTGGAAAAGTCCGTCGTGCGACCCCCCCCTGATCTAAACTAAAAATCTAATTTTTGCCATTCCAAAAAACGATACTTATTCCAAATCTAATTTTCCAATAAACTTTACTTTTTCTAAAGATAAATTATATGGCCTCACACAAACATTGGTCGAAAAATTCATACGTGTAGGGCTTGAAGTCGTCTCGAGGTGGGGATAAAAACGTAAAAAATCATCAGTTTTCTCATCCGAGGGGCTTGACCGACTGAAGGGGAGGGAGGGGTAAGCCCCTGCCCATGTATAGTCTGACACCAAGTTTATACCATATAGCAGGTCATCCGTGTGGGTGTCTGCACCCCACCCGACTGAGGCCCGCCCTCCCCGATGGGGACCCTTCAGACGATTTTTCCAACACATTCCCATTTTTTGGCAATCTGGCTTCAAGTCATTTCTTGAGAAAATTTTTGCGTAAATTACGATTTTTGAGCGTTTCTTAGTCCCGACTCCCCTCCCTAGAATTTTGGCTCAGAACCCAGCCAGCGCCAGACCCCTACAACGCCCTCCAACCTTCGGCGGATAACCTGTAACACGTATGGTGGAGGGGTAGGGCTTTGGCCGTGACCTGGTGCACTTGAGTCCTAATTCGGGGGAGGGGATTGATTCACTCAAAAATCGGTACAAACGGCATTCTCTTAAAAATTTCTGGACCCCGCCCAGTTAGATACTGAAGGAATGCGTGATTCTGTGAGTGTTTGTAGTATCAAGTTGTCGAGTGGTTGTGTGTGCGTGTGCGTTTGAGTGCGATTGTGTTTAGTGTTTGTTTGTTTATTCAAGATTAAAGGGCAGCTGGGCCGATTGGCCGGCTACATACCACCCTACTACTATACTAATCTGAACTTAGCGCTCACGCTATCAAAATACAAGAATCAAGGTAAATACAAGAATCAAGGTGTCGTGTACAAGACTTAAGACTCCACCTTCCTTTCATATCTCACTTCTCGTTTCAATACATAGAAAAAAGTGTTGTTTTAGAGGCAATTTTCGCGCCTCAAATAGCAAAAAAAATTTGTCCCAAGAAAAATAAGCCTAGGGTCGGTGGATAAATCGTTTCGAAGGCAGATGAAGGTAACCTTTGCCGGTGCGGCGGCGAGTCCCAAACTCCCAGTTGCATGTTTGTCGGTATGTTTGATAGAATAAAAATATAAACTAACCTTGCACGGTCTATTGTGGCAAACGGCTTCTTGTTTGTTGAGACCGGGGCAGTAGGAACCAGCCAAGCAGGGTCGGGTGCGAATTCTGGTGCCGGGGCCGCAAGGGGCGCTACAGGCCGTCCATCGGTTCCATTGACCCCAGTGACCACCGTGGGTTGCCTCACGAACTACTAAAATGACCGCTTGACGCACAGAGCAGAAAGCACAGTATCCTTATGATTCCCGGCCATCACATACCCATCCTCGCCTATTGTCTTTTCTTTCCAAAACTTCTTTTTAAGCCTACGTAAACCTAAGCTGCAACCAAAGTAGCCTCAGCTAAAATTCCGAAGCTCGGGCAATCTGCAGCTCTCAAGACAAGAACCATAAACTAACTGTTTCTGACGCCTCCAGGGACCCATTGCAAGCCACCACTTCTGTTAGCTTCTCCAGGTAAAAAGAGCAGAACGAAGAGAAAAAAATACGGGTAAAACCAAATCATTTCGCCTGCCTCAAACAACAGCTCAGAGACACTGACTCAGCAGTCTGTTTGGCCGTGCTAAAATACAGCGCAGGCATGGGTCAGACCGATTAACCTTGCCTTGGCCTGGCGCCATATTGCACAATCAATAGCGGCCTAAAGGAAGCGTTGTTTACCAAAAATATCTGTACTAATCTTCAGGACATCGACGAACGTTTTATTCAGTCACTGACAGTAAAGAATGTATTCGCTTCACTTTGACCAAAGCGGGAAATTGACTCAAGACAAATGGTGTTAGTATCAAGTGCGCATACAATGGGGAAAGATAGCATCAATTCAGTAAACAAATGTCAGTCTATCTTGTCCACTTTCGCTTTAATCGAGTCGTTTTTGTGCGCTTTTGCTTTAGACGAGTCTTTCTTGCGGGCTTTCGGTTTTATCGGTTTCGGCTTGGTCTCCAAGAAACAGTCGGCATTGGGATCGTTGCAGGCATCGTAGCAAGCGACTGTTTTATTCAACGGCCCTGTCACATTGTACTTGCAGCACAGTTCTTTGTGGCCCGACCAGCACATCCATCCATCACCCGACTTGCTAGTCTAAAACAGGTTATAAGGATTTAACAAAACACAGAAAAGGTAATTTTGGACAGACAGACAGACAGACAGACAGACAGACAGACAGACAGACAGACAGACAGACAGACAGACAGACAGACAGACAGACAGACAGACAGACAGACAGACAGACAGACAGACAGACAGACAGACAGACAGACAGACAGACAGACAGACAGACAGACAGACAGACAGACAGACAGACAGACAGACAGACAGACACGTTAAACTGAAATCAACAATATGTATACTGTGTAGAAGAAAAGTCGCTTGCATACTTGTCTGGTTATACTACTGTATTATTGTTGTTATCCTGTCTATTGTACAGTATTGTCGTTGCGTTGTGTTCATTGCATGCAGCGCATCAGTAAACTGTACTCTTGATACTGAACAAGCCCTACCTTGACGCGTTTAGTTCCAGGATGATCCTTACAGTTTCCTTGGCAAACGGGCCATGTGCCGACCCATGTTCCAGTGCAGCATTTGTCAATCAACATTTCATTGTAGGCGTGGTAACAGGGAGCCTTACGGTCTTTGCAGACACCTGCACACGACTCAAACTCTCTAGACTTGTACCGACCCTTGCCCAACGGACAACAAGGCACATGGGCGAATTGCTCGGTGCCATACCAACGCTTGTACTTGGTTACGTTCAGCTGCAACAAAGACAGACTCATCTGATCCAATCACCACTTGACTCACAATCAGTTTGGGCGAGGGCACGGAGGGCAGCTTGCTGAGTCTGCATCTCTCGAATGCAGTCTCAGCCAATTCCTTTCTGGTGTCGGTGGCAAAGAAGAAGGCCGATGTAAACAAAGGCACGGCGACGGCGAATGTTGGAATGGCGAGCCAGTGGAGAGGGAAAAACAAAACCGTGGCAAATGTACCGACCCCCAATGTACTACGCACTTTCGCTTCACCCTCCGCATCCACAGTGTAGCCCTGACAGCAGAACTTCTCCAAATCCATCTTAGACGCGTCAGTCTTTCTGGGGCGAGACCGTTTGCGCTCAGACCGGTGTGGACGGTCGGTTGTTCGCGAGCTCGATTCATCTGTAACGAAACAATGTCATAAAGCTGCTTTGCTCGAAACTGTTGACACTGATAAAATGATACTGGTTTTCGATGCTGTAGCATCGTCGTCTTCTGTGGGCTCGCTCCAGTCAATGTCAAAGTCGTCTAAAACAAAACAACTTCGGAGACTGCATAGGACAACGAGGTGAAAAAATTGACCATCAAATTGGGTCCCGATTATTACTAACTCTGCGAGCATAGCATATGCATATACAGTATAGATTAAAAAAATGTCCATCGCTTTTTCGGCCTTCACTCAAACGTTTCGTTCTCAGTCACTTCTTTACCGATTTGGCTCAAATTTTCAGCAAAAATTATCACCATGGTTGGCTAAAAATTCTACAAGTTTGGTGCCAAAATTCTAACTCATACTGCTGGTTTTATGACACAAAAACTAGGAATGAGGGTGGTCCACGCAAATATATTTTTTTCGGTAATACAAGGAGTACAGGCCTGAAACTTGCAGAAACGATTGGTGTTGCCATTGGGCATAACATACTAAGCAGGTAGCCCTGTAGCTCAAAGGGCACTAAAATTGGGGAATTTCAAAAACATGACTAAATATGACTTTTCTTAGTAAAACCGGCAAAATGACGATTCTAAAGATTTTCGATTTTCAAAAAACGCTGCAGGGATGGTTTCTATGGTGTGGAACAGAGTTTAAATATCAGGTTCATTTATTTGTCGAACTTCCTGCTACAATCTATTCTATGTTGATTAACAACAGATTCAGTGCTTTGATTCTAGAAGGTGCGGATTTCTTAACTGTGGGATTTTCACTCATGTTTTTGAAATTCCCCAATTTTAGTGCCCTTTGAGCTACAGGGCTACCTGCTTAGTATGTTATGCCCAATGGCAACACCAATCATTCCTGCAAGTTTCAGGCCTGTACTCCTTGTATTACCGAAAAAAAATAAATTTGCGTGGACCACCCTCATTCCTAGTTTTTGGGTCATAAAACCAGTATGAGTTGGAATTTTGGCACTAAACTTGCAGAATATTTAGCCAACCATGTTGTTAACTTTTGCTGAAAATTTGAGCCAAATCGGTAAAGAAATGACTGAGAACGAATTGTTTGAGTGAAGGCCGAAAAAGCGATGGGACATTTTTTATCTATACTGTATAAAAGCCTTGTTGATAACCACTGGAGATGAGAGTGGCTAACGCATCGATTTTTTGTTGGAACTGATTTCTTACCCCTTTTGGGTCATTTTTTAATTTTTTATTCAGAAAAATGGCCAACACTATACGCAAAATAATCGATTCTCAAGCTACGGAGCTGATCCAAAACTACAGTTTTTGAATAAGTTTCTGCCCGAAATTACGATTTTACCCACGGTATAAGTCCTAAACTTTTCAGCGGATTACCTGTTTTCATGTCCTGATGGAGCTTTCGTCTCCGAGAACGTTGTCTTCGCCTTCGTCTGGGCCATCGCATAAGTCGTCGACGCAGCCGTTTTCTCCACCGTCTGCCCAATCGCTGTCTTCGAGCTAAGTTACGGCCTAAAATACTTGTCAGTGAACGGTAAGTCATAGTTTAAAAAATACAAGAACCCAGTTCGAACTGTCTAATGTGTACATCCAGATCCACTGCATTTTTATCAGTTTTCCCATGTAAAAACAAAGTAGACTCACGCCTGGCTTTGCGACCAAATCTCCGACGCCATCTAAACCCACGCCGTCTGTTATGGTGTCTTTGCCTTCGCGTTTGCAATAGGTCATCCTCCTCATTATACTCATCTGAAAATGCTATCTGATAATAAACAAACAAACAAACAACACAGGGCAAAAAAGCAAACAATCAATCAAGCAACAAACAAACAATCAAACAAAATGTTTGGATTCAGACTACTGCTAAACTAACGTCCTTCTTGTCTGTAGTTAAGTCTAAGCTGTCGCATATGTCTTCTTTGGTCAGGTGTCCGATCATAGTCATCTAAAATTGATTTTGCTTATTATAAAAGTTTGGCGTGTTTGCTGACTGAGTGATCTTTCTTCAACTCACTATCATCATTCGAATCCATCGCACCTGTTTCTTCATCGTTTTCGTTGTCACGTTTGTCTGAAATCACAAGCCAACATGTATTCAATACACCTTGCATATGTACTGCGCACACAGACACGGCTACCAGCCAAACTTTGTTAATTGATTTGTAGGAGTATGAAGGAAAACTTACAATCGTCGATTTCGTTTTGCTCTTGTGCCACTGCAATTAGAACGATTCTATTGTTTTACCCAAGAAATTGAGTTGGCTAACTACTCACTCACCTGTACAGAACAAGGTACAAAAACACAATGCAAACAACACACAAAGACGCATTTTGGCTACAACACGGCGCACACGGTCCACCACAAAATAAACAGTAGTATGTACTGTGGGAAACATATATGTTTTATGTATATGTTTTAAAACATAAATATGTTTGTTTTTGGGAAAACATATATGTTTATGTTTCTCAATATGTTTTCATGTCAAATATGCTTTGTATTTATATGTTTTGAGGCCAAAATGTTTCTGGAAACATATACATATTTTTGCTATAGGAATTCATGGTTTCAAGACTTTTGGTTGCTGTTTGACAGTAAACTTTTCCAAAATCTGACTTTCACTTAAACTTATTAAATCTGAGTATGCTATCTAAATTGTTGCAAACCGTTTTAAACAGGAAATTCAGAATCTGAAGTTTGAATTAGCGAAAGTTAAGACAAAATATATAAGTGAATAAGCGACTTTTACACAAATATGTTTTATGTTTAAAAATATGTGCATATTCAATTTTCAGAAACATATAACTATATGTATTATTTATATGTTTGATTGGCGAAAAACATATATGTATAGTTATATTAATATGTTTTAAAAATTTCGATATTTTCCCACTGTAGTAGTATGCAAATTTTAGATCAGCTCTCACTATTGTGTCAGTAATGACCAAAATTTACATAAATCATTTACAGTAAGGCCAGTTTCCAAAATTCGTTTGTTTGTGTTGTCCGAATCCGAAAAAGGCGGCCTGCACAAACCACGATTGATGAGATAACATTTTATTCAGTCATTAGCAGGAAAGATTGCATTCACTTTGATCAAGACGGAAAATTGACTCAAGGTAAATGTTGTTAGCATCAAAGCACATACAAAGGCAAAACATAACATAGCATCAATCCAGTAAAACAAATATCAGTCTTTTCTGTGCGCTTTCGCTTTAATCGAGTTATTTTTGTGCATTTTCGTTTTAACTGAGTCTTTCTTGCGGGCTTTCGGTTTTATCGGTTTCGGTTTGGTCTCCAAGAAACAGTCGGCATTGGGATCGTTGCAGGCGTCGTAGCAAGCGACTGTTTTGTTCATCGGTCCTGTGACGTTGTACTTGCAGCACAGTTCTTTGTGGCCCGACCAGCACATCCATCCATCACCCGACTTGCTGGTCTAAAATAGGTTAAAATATTTCAGAAAGGTCTGCAAAAAATGATTTAACAGACAGACAGACACAGAGACAGACAGACAGACAGACAGACAGACAGACAGACAGACAGACAGACAGACAGACAGACAGACAGACAGACAGACAGACAGACAGACAGACAGACAGACAGACAGACAGACAGACAGACAGACAGACAGACAGACAGACAGACAGACAGACAGACAGACAGACAGACAGACAGACAGACAGACAGACAGACAGACAGACAGACAGACAGACAGACAGACAGACAGACAGACAGACAGACAGACAGACAGAGACACCAGACAGAGACAGAGACAGAGACGGAGACGGAGACAGAGACAGAGACAGAGACGGAGACGGAGACAGAGACGGAGATGGAGACGGAGACAGAGACAGAGACAGAGAGAGAGATAGAAATAGAGACAGCGATAGACAGATACAGAAACAGACAGAGAAAGAAATAGAGACAGAGAAAAAATAGAGAAAGATACCGTGAAAGAGAAACGGAAACAGAGAAAAAACAGAGACTGCGACAGAGACGATGACACTGAAATCATCTTCTACAATAACTGAACATGTCCCACCTTGACGCGTTTAGTTCCAGGATGATCCTTCTTACAGTTTCCTTGGCAAACGGGCCATGTGCCGACCCATGTTCCAGTGCAGCATTTGTCAATCAACATTTCATTGTAGGCGTGGTAACAGGGAGCCTCACGGTCTTTGCAGACACCTGCACACGACTCAAACTCTCTGGACTTGTACCGACCCTTGCCCAACGGACAACAAGGCACATGGGCGAATTGCTCGGTGCCATACCAACGCTTGTACTTGGTTACGTTCAGCTGCAACAAAGACAGACTCATCTGATCCAATCAATACTTGACTCACAATCAGTTTGGGCGAGGGCACGGAGGGCAGTTTGCTGAGTCTGCATCTCTCGAACGCAGTCTCAGCCAAACCCCTTCTGGTGTCGCTGGTAAAGATGAGGGCAGCTGAGAACAAAGGCATGGTGAAGGCGAATGTTGGAATGGCGAGCCAGGTGAGAGGGAAGAAGATTATCGGGAGAAATGCCCCGACACCCGCAGTTCCAAACGAATAAAGTTTATGAGGCCGGCCTTGCGCATCCACTGTGTAGCCCTGACAGCAGAACTTCTCCAAATCCAGCTTAGACGCGTCAATCTTTTTAGGGCGAGACCGCTTTCGGTGTGGTCGTTCGGTTCTACGCGACCTCGATTCGCCTGTAACTCGAGTATATACGAGAAGTCCGAAAGTGCTAACAAAACAAAAAGGTGCACAATGCTTACTGTTGTTCGATGCTGTGAAGTTGTCAGATTTTATGGACTTGCTCCATTCAATGTGGATGTGATCTAAAGCCAAACTGTTTTCGGTCAGAGTTTGCATTAGCATAGCACATGTTTGGCAATTGGATATGTCTCCGATTTAATCCCTGACCGGTTTTTCTCTGAACTAATTTTTACTCAATTTTCTGGCATTTCTTACAATTTCATTTACAGAAAATGGCTAGCATTGCGTGCTGAACAGCCCATTCAAACCTGTAAACTAGTTGACTCCGAAATTAACGTCTTTAAAGCAAGTTTTAAACACCATTCACCTTTTAGCCGACGTCCTCTTTTCCTGTCCTGATGGTGCTTTTGTCTCCGAGAGCGTTGTCTTCGCCTTCGTCTGGGCCATCGCATAAGTCGTCGACGCAGCCGTTTTCTCCACCGTCTGGCCAATCTCTGTCTTCGAGCTAATTTACGGCCTAAAATGTCTGTTTACTTGGAAACGGTAATTATCGCTAACCAAAAACAGAACCCACTCCACAATGTCTAATGCGCAACACTGACACGTTTTGATCCGTTTTCCAGTGCACTGGCAAAAGCAAAATAAACTCACGTCTAGCTTTAGTACCAAATCTGCGGCGCCACCTCAGCCCACGTCGTCTGTTAAGGTGTCGCTGACTTCGCATTTGGAATTCGTTATCCTCCTCATCATACTCATCTGGAAATTCTATCTGATCATAGCGAACAGATAAACATACAAACAAGCAATAAAAGAATCAAGCAAATTACCGAAAAACGAACGAACGAACGAACGAACGAACGAACGAACGAACGAACGAACGAACGAACGAACGAACGAACGAACGAACGAACGAACGAACGAACGAACAAACGAACGATCAACCAAACAAACGATCAACCAAACAAACAAACAACCAAACAAACAAGCCTGCTAGCAAATGGATGGATTGTCTGGGGGCGAAGCCCCTGCTTTAGGCCACACTGTGGGCCCATCAAGCACACCGACATCCTTGATCACATACATACAAACAAACAAACAAGCTAAACAAGCAAGTAAACAAACAAACAAACAAACAAACAAACAAACAAACAAACAAGCGAGCGTGCGAGCAAGCAAGCAAACAAACAAGCCATCAATCAATCAATCAATCAATCAATCAATCAATCAATCAATCAATCAATCAATCAATCAATCAATCAATCAAACCAGAAATAACAAATGTTTGGTTTTAGGATAGCACTACTAACCTCTTTCTTCTCTGTAATTATGTATCAGTTGTTGTGGCATCAGTCTTCTTTGTTCAGGCGTCCGATCATAATCATCTAAAACTGATCATGCTTATTATCTATTTTCAATGAGTTTGCTGACTGAGTAAGATATTTAACGCACCATCGTCTCTGGATTCAATCACACCGGTTGTTTCCTCTTGTTCATCACCATAATGGTTGTCTGAAGGACAATATGTATACAAGAGAATTCCAAACAATGTCAATACTGTGCATACAGCTAGCAGTCCAATTCTATGAACATACAGTATATACTGCGAACACAGACACAGCTACCAGCCAAACTTTTTGAATAGATTTGTAGGATTAAGAAAGCAAAACTTACAATCGTCGATTTCGTTTTGCTCTTGTGCCATTGCATCTAGAATGATTATATTGCTTTACCAAAGAAATTGAGTTGGCTAACTGCTCACTCACCTGCACACAACAAGGCACAAAAACACAATGCAAACAACACACAAAGACGCATTTTGGCTACAACACGGCGCACACGGTCCACGACAAAATAAACAGTAGTATGCAAATTTTACATCAGCTCTCACTATTGTAGCAGTAATGACCAAAATTTGCATAAAGCATTTGCAGTAAGGCCAGTTTCTACAATGCGTTTGTTTGTGTTGTTCCTGTGTGTCTTGTTGTGTGATGTAGGCAATAGTTTCTTTCGTCGATTCGGCAGAGGCGAGAAAGACCCACCACCTGGTTACAAAAGAGGAGGCGCTGTCTTCGAGGCTCCGCCTGAAAAAACCACAACCTCTACCGCAGCACCTAGAAGTAGTTTTTTTGCAAAATCAGGTCTGTTCTGTTCGCATATTTGGATGTATTATAGAATGTGAGCTAAACGAAGTGTGCAGAAAACAAAATACTGGGCCAAACAAATCTGCCATGGACGTGTGTGAATGTAGCGAAGGTCTGTGTTGCAATTTGACGGGAGAGAAAGGCTCCGAATTCACCTGCATCCAATGCTTCTCATTCGAATAATGAACTTGATATTATTTGGTTTTGGCTTTTGTATGCAAGAAGTTA
>JASANB010004158.1:0-19286 GCA_030248155.1 Sabatieria punctata
CCGGTCCTGATGAAATTCCTCAGTTCTTTTTGCAAAAACTAGCCCCTGTAGTGGCCTTACCGTTAGAGCGAATTTTCAGTTTATCTATGGCTTCTGGAAACTTTCCATATCTTTGGAAAACCTCAAAAATTATTCCTATCCATAAAAAAGGCATCCACTCTAGTGTTAAAAATTATAGGCCTATTAGTCTATTGGACGCTTCCAGTAAAGTTTTTGAGTCAATTGTTAGAAACGAAATTGTAACATTTTTGAAGTACCATAGACTGATTTCAGACTGCCAGCACGGTTTTCTGAGTGGTCGCTCTACGGTTACTCAACTTTTATGTTGTGTTAATGAGTGGTCCCAGACACTAGATGCTAAAAGAACTGTTGATGTAATTTATCTAGATATTGCCAAAGCTTTTGATAGTGTATCCCATTCAAAGTTACTTGTTAAACTGAAGAATATTGGAATCTCAGGAAACCTGTTACACTGGCTAAAATCGTACTTAACTGATCGTCAGCAATACGTTTTTCTAGAGGAAGAGGCCTCAGCTCTGCAACCTGTTACTTCTGGAGTACCTCAGGGCAGTCTATTGGGTCCAGTTTTGTTTCTAATATATATAAATGATCTTGAGTCAGTAATTAAATCGTCCCACCTAAAATTATACGCTGATGATGCTAAGCTGTACTTTGCTGTTGACAAATTTTGTTCAAATCAAGTCTTGAAAGATGATTTATATAGAGTTTATGAATGGGCAACTCGAATGCAACTTCAAGTTGCTATTCAAAAATGCTCAGTTCTTCACTTAGGATACGGTAACGCAAATACAGAATACAGCTTAGGTGATCATACACTACCGTCTGTAACAGAAATTGTTGATTTGGGCGTAACAATTACTTCCGACTTTAAGTTCTCGACGCATTGTAATAAAATAGCCCAGGTCGGTTTTCAAAAGGTAAATTTAATTTTCAAAGTTTTCTCAACTAGAGACGTAAATTTTCTTTTGCAAATGTACAAAACTTTTGTACTGTCACGGCTTGAGTACGCATCTGAAGTTTGGAATCCGTATTTCATGCGCGATGTAGACTTGGTTGAGAGAGTTCAACGCCTTTTCACCCGTCGTCTTCCTGGAATGGCTGAGCTCTCATACCCTCAAAGACTTGCAGCCCTGAAAATTAAGTCTTTAGAAGAGCGTCGTATCATACGTGATATGGTAATGGTCTTTAAGATTGTTAAAGGTCTGTTGGATGTTTCGGCGGAAATGTTCTTTAGCGTAGCTCCACCGGTCCCCACCAGGGGACACAGATTTAAGTTGTATGTGCCGCACAGTCGGCTAGACTTACGCAAGAATTTCTTTGCCTGTCGTGTTATACCGATATGGAATAGTCTGCCATCTGAAATTGTGGGCGCACAAACTGTATTTCAATTTCGTTCAAAGTTGTCCATGATGGACTTCTCGAAATTCCTTTTTGGGCGGGCATTAGAGCCGGAGATCGGCCCAGCCCTCCCAGTCTAAAGCCGAGGTCAGTTGGAGTCTTGTGTTGAATAAACTTTGTTGTTGTTGTTAACAATTTTCGTGTTGGGGCCTCAAAATACAGTATTCCAGTGAGTATAGTTATGTCCGCAATGGATTCCCTGACCATGAAAACCCTTGGGGGCCGTCCATAAACGACGTCGTTCCAAAATCCCGATTTTTCGGACCCCCCTCCCCCCAAAATCGCCTTGAGTCGTTTCTGGCTACCCCCTCCCCCAGTGTGGTGCATTTTGAAAATTTGAAACTAGGTAAAGTAATACCAGGTAAAGTTGTTACCTAAAAAGCTAGGTAAAGTAATACTAGGTAAAGTTTTCAGCTAAGAAACCAGGTAAAGTAATACTAGGTAAAGCCCAGAAAAACTAGGTACCGGAGAGTGCTGCATTGGGTACCCCGGGTACACTAACCAGCACTTAGCATTTTCCGAAACAAAAATGAGATCCTGTTAGTGTACCCGGTACACTAACTGGCACTTAGCCAAATCATGCTAAACTGCTTGTTTTCACGATTTCTGAGCAAAAATGCAATTTTCCAATCCAGATTACTGTTTCTGCCATGTAAATGAGAGTGGTTGGTCAAAGTTTTCATTCTTGTGAGGTTTGTGTCAGTAAAAACGATTGAAATGCTCAAAAATATACGTAGACCTGCTTTAAAGCTACCGTAATGTTGGAAGTTTTGGACACCCAAGACATAAAACCTGTCTCCTTATAGTGTACCCCGGGTACGCAATCTGGCACTAAGTGCCAGTTAGTGTACCCCGGGTACGCTATCTGGAGGGGTACCCTATGCAGCACTCTCCGGCAATACTAGGGAAACCTAAAACGCTCGAAATCAAGTCAAAATACTATTTTTGGTTCAATAGAAACAATGATGAAGTTAGTGGAGTTACAATTTACGAAATTTTGCACATTTCAAGTAAATATTTGTATTTTATTGATCAGATAAGCCAGAAATTCATTCTCTGGGCCACTGTAATTGTGGGAAAGCCGGAAATTTGAAGGTTTGCTGACTGAGAAAGCAACGTAAAAGTGAAAATATCAAACTAGGTAAACTTGTTCTACCTAGAAGTAGTACCTAGTTATGTGGATTTAAAACTAGGTAAAGTAAAACTAGGTAAAATAGAGTAACCAGCAACTAGGTAAAGTAAATCTAGGTACTTTTCCCGCATATTAACTAGGTAATACTAGGTATACCTAGTTACCTAGATAAAAAGTGCACCACACTGCTCCTCCCTAGGCGACGTCGTTTTCCGTTTACCCCCCCCCCCCGATAAAAGTGCAGTACATGCAGTGCTGTCATTTTTTCTCGTTGCCATACTGTACAATAAATTGAATAGATCCCTTCAGCCACTCCTGGGAAGCTTTCCTGAATGTAGAAATCTTTGACAGAATGTACATAAATCGAAAATAATACATTCAAAGTTCCCTAAAATTCCGAAAAAAGCGACGTCGTTTTTTGCTAACCCCCTCCCCTTCCTGGTGCCTCGTCTATCGTCGCATTTCAGCCGACCCCCCTCCCCCCTCTGGAACGACGTCGTTTATGGACGGCCCCTTGGTGCCTACTCTATAGAGCATTCCTTTGCTGCAGGAAGAATGTAAATTGGCAAAAAGCTATTTTCCTGCCAGGACCACATACTACAGTACCCGAATGGCTTCAGAAATGCCTGAGATCGATTCAAAACACTTAAAAGTACATTTTTAACCACAGCGGAGGGCTTAAACTACTACATAGAGTACACCTACAACCAGAGAAATAATCAAATGACCTAATCTTGGAAACGCGGGATTACTGTATCAAGGTCAATATTTCAGGGTTCTTCTGTGTCTCAGTCGACGTAAAGCTAAATTTTGCACCATATACGTGAATTTTAGCCAAATCGGTTGAGCTGCTCCCGAGTTATTTCAATGCCCCCAAGAAATCTGAAAATCGGAAAAAACGGCCATTATTAGCATTTTCGGTCAAATTTGAAGGTGTATACTATCTCTGGAACCGTTTGACTTAGAATCAATATGAATACATTTCTGAAATGCCCATGGTCTCTAGATTCTGATTCACTAAAAAATCGTATTCAACCCAGTTATAGAAAAAGCCGATTTTTCCTTTGCGCAAATTAGCGTTACAAGAGAACGTTGCGCAGATTAGGTTACACGACAGTACAGAGCAGAGCTCTGGCCCCTCTACAACTTCGGTCATGATGCAAAAAGCGCTCCAACGCTTCCATAAGGAGTTATTCGCAAAAAACACGGAATGCACTCAATTATGAAATGTACTTAGTATTGCCTAATATAGTTTTTCTTACTGTCAAGTGTCAACTATTAGAACTTTACCTGAGCACTTTACCTGGTTCATTAGGTAGGTAGTTTTAAATTTCCAAAATGCACCATGCTAAACTAGACTAATTTCATTAACGAAAAATACTTTTAGGCTAGCCAATTTATAAAAGTACGAAGTCTTCAAAACGCCTAGATGTATAATATTACTGGGTATTGGGGGGCAATACCCAGCACCCAACATTCAATATCGGAAAATACCGCATATAATCAATACACAATACATTGCTTCATTTCTACTCACGCTTATTAGCTCTATAAAGTTGCTTACGTTAACCCGCTCTTCTCAGGTTTCATCCGGATTTGTTAAGTGTTCATGAATATAATACCACATCCATTTCGCAACCCCAATTTTTGAATGCTGCTGCTCCTGTACTCCATTTGCGAGCGCGTAGAGCAGCAGTGTCTAATTCTCTCACTCTCCTCTTTGGGTAGTTGGTAAGTTAATTACAATTTAATTATATTATTTACTTAGCAACAGTAATCTGTATTTACAGAGATCAAAGCTTCTCTTTCCACTTATAGAATGGAAATGTATGGTTTGAGACTCTAAACTTGCAAAGAATGGAAATCTCTACTGAGATTTATTAAATTCTGAATTTTTTAGTTGGCAAAACAAGTCTGTCGAAAAAAAGCGACCTGGCGGTTTGTTGCGAATAACTTTTTATAGAGGCGTCGCAGCGACTTAGGCCTCAGACGAAAGTTGTAGACAAGGTCGGGCTCCGGCCTGGGGTAAATCCTAATCTGCGCTACGTTTACTCTGAACACTAATTTGCGCAACATAAAAATGAGCTTTTTCCCTGATTGCGATGAAAATGAGATCGCTTCATAGTTCAAATCTAGAGTCTCTGGTGACTACAATGATGCTTTTATGACGCTTCTAGGTTAAACCGTTCTAGGGATATGGTCGGTCAAAATTGGCTAAAATCGCGAAAAATGGCGTTTTTTTTAAATTTCACATAGAAGGGGGGAAACATAGGCAGACCGATAGATTTGGCTGAAACTTCCTGAATGGGGTTTTCTTGACCGCCGGAATCGATTCTGACCCTTCCCGACCCTGAAAACCTCACCTGATTGATACCGTAAATTGGCTCCCAAAGTGAGGTGGTCAATCTCTGTCATATGAGATTGAGCAGTCCAATACCATTATAAGCATCCGCAATCACTTTTTAGGCGTTTGCGAACGTCTACCATTACCACACTGCTACTTCTGACATGCAAATTTGGAAATTTTGTGTTACAGTACAAATCCGTTTTTCTTGAAGCTGTACGACCCCTTAGGGGGCGTGCAAAAATTACGTAATGGCATGAGGGGGGAGGGGGGGTTCGCCAAAAGATTACTATTCATTACGGTGGGGGGAGGGGGGGTTGGCGACTTCATTACGTAATTTTTTAAAGTGGAGAAATCACTAAAGTGGACATAATTTTAATTGTTTTGATGTACAGTACATGTACTTGTAGTCTCGATTTGAAGCCATTGGGCTTAAATTTTCTCAATTTCACTTAGATGAACGTTTAGATTAGAGAAGGTAGCTACCGTTTACGTCAGGGCTTCCCAATTTTTCAAATGCTAAATGGCAAGAGTGACCTTTGACATCTTATTAAGAGTTTATAAGGATATAACACTTATCGACTCGATCTTTTACAGGGTTCGTGCGGCTTTTTCCGAGCAAAATTCGCTGAACAAAGTCAAATTTCCCCAATCCCAAACAAATCAAAGTGAGAACATTCTAACAAGGGTCGGAATTTTTAAAAATTGGCTCTGAAAAACGCATTTAAACGGTATTCTGACGGTAAAATTTCAAGTTGTAGTTGTGGAAAGTTAGAAGTCCCATTTTCAAAAGGGTGGTGTGTAAAGCTCTGACAGGGCCCTTTGGGCGAGAGAGGATTCTACTGCTATCAATTTTTTCCCTGACTGGACACCAAATTCCCTGAGTTTTCGGCATACATGTCGTTGGGGGGTGTAAAGGGGGGCCGGCCCCCCCCAAGCCCGATTTTTCGGCAAAAGTCCCCCCCCAGCGGATTTTTTGGGGGGGACCTGAAAACCCACTTTTGGATTCCAAAGTAAAGGAAATTTTAGCCCAGACAATACATTCTGCAGTACAAAATTGGGTTTTCGCCTACCCTACAACCCAAAACAGGGTTTTGTAAGGCTTAGAAATCCGAAATAGGGTTTTTAGACTGCTTAGAAACCCTGATTAGGGTTTTTAGGTTACTTGGAAACCCTAAAACAGGGTTTTCAGGATACTTTTAAATCCCTATTAGGGTTTTTAGGCTACTTTTAAACTCTGATTAGGGGTTTTAGGCTACTTTGAAACCCTAAACAGGGTTTTCAGGTTACTTTCAAACCCTGATTAGGGTTTTCAGGTTACTTTCAAACCCTGATTAGGGTTTTTAGGCTACTTTCAAACCCTGATTAGGGGTTTTAGGTTACTTTTAAATCCTGATTAGGGTTTTCAGGTTACTTTGAAACCCTAAACATGGCTTTAACACTGGCTAGAAACAGGGATGTGAGGTGGGAAAAAAACACCGGAAAAAAACTGTTTTTTTCCGGAAAAAAACCGGTTTTTTTCCTAAGGGTCGGAAAAAAAACATAAATCGCGGAAAAAAACTCAAGCTGAAAATAGCTAATTTACGTCATTTTTCGTTTAAAAAATGGACTTTTGCTATGTATAATAGGCCATACTGTCTCAAAACTGTTAGAAAAACAACAAAAAAGACCAAATTTGGCATGAAAAAACAAAAATGCAAACTGCTGTAAGAAAATTTGCATATAGCGTTATTTATGGAACCTGTCAGGCACTGTTTCATGCCTGTTTCGTGATTTATATCAATGTAACACGTGTATTTCTGGTCTAACAAGACTGAGGAAGGCGCTAGAAAGCGTTAGGAATCATAAAACCAGCCTAGGATACTCAGAACTTGGGCTGGAGTTTTTTCCGCGATTTAGGAAAAAAACCGGAAAAAAACCGGAAAAAAACTGGAAAAAAACAGGCCGAGGTTTTTTTCGGAAAAATATACAACCCTGGCTAGAAAGCCTAGAGAGGGTTTTTTGGTTGATTAGAAACCCTAAACAGGGTTTAAGAACTGCATTCAATCACTAAATAAGGTTTTTTTTAGTAATCCTATAAGTCAAAACAGGGTTTTGCGTGTGCCTTAGAATCGAAATTAGGGTTCTCTGGACTATTTTTATTCAATATAACGCATTTCAATCTGTATTTTATCGCTGAAACTCATATTCAATACGTATTTTGAGCGCAAAACAGCTTTTTATTACATTCATTGTTTCAATATTCGGTTTTTAAGGCATTTTCTTCTACCTGAACAGGGTTCTCAAGGCATTTTTAATGCAAAAACAGGGTTTTTGACGCTTTTTCGGTCCAAATAGGGTTTTGAAGCCATTTTTCGCCCCAAAATCTCTCAAAAAAGGTCGACAAAACCCACTTTTGGACCCCAAAAAAGGTCGCAAAACCCACTTTGGACATGGTCCCAAACCCTATTTGGGACTTGAAGAAGGTCCCCCCACGGAAAAAACCAGCGACATGTATGGTTTTCGGGTCCCACACGAACTCTGGTTTAATACTATCGATTATCAGTCAAGCAATATTGAAGCGGCCCTAAAATCCTGTATAAAACACTTTGGTTTCATCTTTAACAAAACGCCATCCAATGATGGCTTCTACGTATAGTGTTTCCGAGTAAATTTATTTTGAAATTAAATAACTATTAAATTGCTTGCTCAGCCTTCAGATGAAAATAACTTGCTATTAATTTGCTTGGTACTCAAATTCTGAAATTTAATTTGATACAAATTTGTTATTTGATATGAATTAAATATAAATTTGCTAAAATCAATACTCAATTCCTGAGGAAACAGCTCAAAACCTGGGTCGGTCACTCCAAAATGAGTTGACCTTTCTTTAGATGGCGATAAATGGTCTACAAATTAGCATTTATTGAGTTGATATCTTTGCTATAAGCATGAACAGGTCATCTTTGGACTGAACTTGTTGCTTTGTAGCCAAACTTTGGTTAGTGAAGCTGCCGAACCAAGCAAATTTATATCAAATTTATATCAAATTTCTAGGCCAATTTTACGAAATTTAATATAATTTTAATTTGTTTGACAGTCATCGCGAGAAATTTAATTTGTTATTAAATTGCTATTTACTTGGTGATTTCGGCCAAAACAATTTAATTTTGTTATTTAATTTTAATTTGATCGGAAACACTATCTACGTAAAACAAAGACTATACGTACATGTACGTAGTTGTAGCTCATCAATAAAGAAAACTAAGAAAATTATCAATTGTTACTGTATACAGATGCTATTTTAATAAGAACGTCATTTTACATAGAATTGAACGGAAAATTTTCGGCTCTAACTCTTCAAAAAATTGAAATTTCGGGGGGGGGGTAGCCAAATTATTACGTAATTAGGGGAGGGGGTCAGGAAATTGTTACGGGCGATTATCCGGGGGGAGGGGGGTCCGAAAATGGGCAAAAATACCATTACGTAATTTTTGCACGCCCCCTTATTGGAAGCCGAATTACGGTATCAGGATTAGGTTTTCAAGGACGCGAAGTTGCAGCCAAATATATGTATTGGTTACTGTTGATCGGGTATACCCATACCCATGCCCGAAACTGGGTATTTTTGAGCAAAACTACCTGAAATTGGGTATACCCATACCCGGGTACTTTTTGAAATACCCATACCCGGGTATACCCGATTTTTTGAAAAATACCGGGTATTTGTATGGGTATTTTTTAGAAAAAATCGCGCAAACACACGCGTTAATTCCATTAAAAACTCTCTTAGGGAAGTGTTAAATAGAAATAAAGTTTGTCTTGCATCATGCAGTCACTTTACTGTTTCGAAAGGTTAGTTATCCACCCAATTTGTTTCAAGAATTGTATAATTAAGTATTTTGGCGCTTTTAAATTTATTCATAAAAGACTATGAAAACATCTTACTGAAAAACGTTTGCGGGCTCAGAAAGGAATGCTCTGGGTCGTTTTGTTACGCACCTCATCCCTCAGCGCAAACTTCACAGTGTAAACTGTATGCATGACATGCATAAAACATGGTATTTAACTGAAGCTGACTTTTTACGCACGTACATTGCATAAAAAAGACTTTTGCGTGCATACAGTTAAGTTTCTTGCCTCTCGCTTACTTCTAATAGAAATCGGACTTCCATTTTGGTGCTCCCTTTGAGGATAAATCAGGGTTCGTACAAGACCTGGAAAGTCAGGGAGTCATGGAAAAGTCAGGGAATCAAGGAAAAGTCAGAATTTGGTGTCTGGTCGGGGTAAAATTTGATAGCCCTAGGAACATCTCGCCGTCACATGGGCCTGTCAGGTCTTTACATACCACCCTTTTTGAAAATCGGTCTTCTCACTTTTTACTACTACTTAAACCAGAAATTTGTACTCTGAATACCGTTTAAATACGTTTTACAAAGCAAAATTTTCTTGAATTTTTTTCACACTGGCTGGAGCTTCCTTACCCTGGTTTGTCAATGGTCAAGGAGAAGTCATGGAAAGCTCAGGGAATTTTGCTATCCAAAAGCCGCCCGAACCCTGTAAATACCATTGTTAAGCTAGTGAATGTAGTTTATTTGTTGGACTTTATTTAGAAGGTTACAACATTTCTATGCACTTGGTCTTAATGCTGGGATGTATTCACAGCAAGCTAAAATTTTTCTACAACTTCGGTGGGTGACCCAGAATCAGGAACAACTACAGTATAGATCAAAAAAAATGTCCCATCGCTTTTTCGGCCTTCACTCAAACGTTTCGTTCTCAGTCACTTCTTTACCGATTTGGCTCAAATTTTCAGCAAAAATTAACAACATGGTTGGCTAAATATTCTGCAAGTGTGGTGCCAAAATTCCGACTCATACTGGTTTTATGACCCGAAAACTAGGAATGAGGGTGGTCCACGCAAATTTAATTTTTTTCGGTAATACAAGGAGTACAGGCCTGAAACTTGCAGGAATGATTGGTGTTGCTATTGGGCATAACATACTAAGCGGGCAGCCCTATAGCTCAAAGGGCACTAAAATGGGGGAATTTCAAAAACATGACGAAATATGACTTTTCTTCGTAAAACCGGCAAAATGACGATTCTAAAGATTTTAAATTTTCAAAAAACGCTGCAGGGATGGTTACTATGGTGTGGAACAGAGCTTAAATATCAGGTTCATTTATTTGTCGAACTTCCTGCTACAATCTATGTTGATTAACAACAGATTCAGTGCTTTGATTCTAGAAGGTGCAGATTTCTTAACTATGGGATTTTCACTCATGTTTTTGAAATTCCCCCATTTTAGTGCCCTTTGAGCTATAGGGCTGCCCGCTTAGTATGTTATGCCCAATAGCAACACCAATCATTCCTGCAAGTTTCAGGACTGTACTCCTTGTATTAACGAAAAAAAATAAATTTGCGTGGACCACCCTCATTCCTAGTTTTCGGATCATAAAACCAGTATGAGTAGGAATTTTGGCACTAAACTTGCAGAATATTTAGCCAACCATGTTGTTAATTTTTGCTGAAAATTTGAGCCAAATCAGTAAAGAAGTGACTGAGAACGAAACGTTTGAGTGAAGGCCGAAAAAGCGATGGGACATTTTTTTTGATCTATACTGTATTAGAAATTCTAGAAAGCTGATTAGATTCTCTTGCCAATGTTAATCTACAAAAGGATTCGAAAATTCACAAGTGTTCCTGTGAAGCCAAACTATAACAGTTACTACTACATCAGCTACACTGAGACATAATAGTTGTCCGAAAAGCGGTATATAACCTATTTTTGCAAAACCAATTGAAATTTGGCATTTTTAAGGAATTTCGCGATTTTAATGAAAAATACCCGATTTATACCCGATACCCGGGTATTTTTAAAATACCTACCCATACCCATACCCGGGTATGGGTATTTTAAAAAATACCTACCCATACCCATACCCAATTCAGATTCGAATACCCATAGCAACAGTAGTATTGGTCTGCCTATGTTTCCCCCCTTTTATGTGGAATTTTCAAAAAAACGCCATTTTTTGCGATTTTTGCAAATTTTGACCGGCCATACAGAATCTCCAGAACAGTTAGACCTAGAAGCGTCATAAAAGCGTCATTGGAGTCGCCAGAGACTCTAGATTTGAACTCTGCTGTCATCTCATTTTCATTGCAATCAGGGAAAAAGCTCATTTTTTACGTTGCGCAAATTAGTGTTCAGAGTAAACGTAGAGCAGATTAGAGACCTGCACGGGCCGGGCCGCCCGGCGGGGATTTTTAGCCGGGCCGGGCCGGGCCGGTGTTAACTTTATTAAAGAAATTTGACCATTCTCATCAATGTACATACATACAATCAGCGCCCAGGTGTTTTACTGAAGAAAGGCGCCATGGATACTTCATTACGATTTCATTACACTTATCTGTTTGCGCTAGGGCGTCATTTTGTTTCTTTCGGTAAAAAGCTAAGTACGGCTACAGAAAGGATACTTTCACGACAAACAATTTGACTTTGATGACCAATTTAGTATATTTTTTAGTAATTTAGTTTCGACTCCATATAGTTTTGCACAGAACAAACCTTCACCAACTTATACTCTAAAATATAAGGGCTAAAACGGCATTTCTGATTTTCAACTCACTTCCCTAGGGAACGACCGGAATTCCGATTCCGATTCCGATTCCGATCGGAACTGGCAGTTCCGATTCCGATTCCGATTCCGAACTCAGAGGTCTCGGAATTTTTCGGAACTTTTGCTAATTTTTTTGGAAATCAAACACCATTTCTTGCGTACTGCTGCGTGTCTGCTTTGCTGTGCAATCGACAATCTGTGTAGTTTAGTAACCCATAACCTACTGTACTGTAATCCCACTATCTCCAATACCCCAATACCGAATATCCAATACTTGCGTAACTGAGCCAAATATTGCATGTGTACACAGGATTTGTTTGAAAAATTAGCCTTTAAGAAAGCATTTAGAAGCCGTTCGGGAGGGTAAAATAAGCAGAAATTAACAGTTTTAGTCCATACATGATCTACTGTATTACAGTGTTTCTTATTTTCAGCGGATTTTTTCTTCTTACTCCACCAGAAAGTGGTGTATCAGACCCGAACCCCCGGGTACAATATCATACATTCTGTCTAACTAAAATGACAAATTTCAATTAAATCACGAACGTTTATCTTAGATAAGAACAGAGAAATTGAACTAATTACTGGTGTACTACTTAGGAAAGTGGACAGTATAAGACATTCTTAAACTTTAGTTTATTAACAGAAAAACGGCTTTCTATACCTACTATAATCATCGGTCAATCTTTTCGATTTTTTCAGGTCAGTTTTTCAGTTCAACAGCGATTATAATAGGTCCTAATTAGTTGGGTATTAGGGCATAAAAAACCCAATACCCAATACCAGTTCGCACTCTACTGAAAACGTTGAAAAATTGTTGTTGCTAAAGTAAAATTTACGCGGTTTGAATTTTCCCTATTGATGGTTGGCGATTTTAATGCATTGTTATCGTTTGACATGGTGATTTGTACTGGATGTTTGCATGGACTTGTAAAGTATCGTTGCGCAAACACTGTTTCTTTGTCAAAAACAAGTTATTCCAAAATTTTAAGCCGATTTTCAAAAAAGTTCCGATTCCGAAAAATTCCGATTCGGAACTGTACTTGAGTTCCGATTCCGATTCCGATTCCGATCGGACCCAAAAATCCGGTTCCGGTCGTTCCCTACTTCCGAACAGTGACAAGGATCTTCGTAAACGTTGAACAAACGTTTTCGTTATTTAGCATTTTCATCTGTTTTTCCTTACCATAAAACTTTCGTTTTTACTTTGCAATTGGTAAAAATAGCGATATTCAGCGTTTTTGAGCCATTCTAAATTTGCCGGGCCGGGCCGGGCCGGGCTACCCGGCACGAAATGTCAGCCGGGCCGGGCCGGGCCGGGCTGGAAATTTGAAAATCCGGAGTAGTAAGGGGCGGTCCACTGGGGGGGCAGTGACGTCACAGACGTCACTGCCTCTCCGGCCGCCTCCAGATAAGCCGCGCCTGCTAGAGACTCCGCCCCTTATGACTCAGCCCCCGCCCCAAGCAGTCGATTAGATTAGTAACGGCTATGCATTTCGGCCAGATTTGGGTGACGCAACGGGCCATTCAAACTCTGCAGCCTTTTTGCTCGTATGTACACTGTTAAACAAATTGCTACTGCTTTTTGCTCCATACATACGTTGTTAAACAAATTGCTACTCATTTTTGCTCAGTAGGAGCTCATACGTCAACTTGCTGCTGTTTTTGCTCATCGCTAAACCGTGCCAGCCAGCGGATATGTTGTGAAAACTGCAATGGTGTTTAGTGCCAGCTGCAGGCGAGCTTGATTTTTTGCTTCTAGAGATAAGCGGCGGCCGACTGAACTGTTTGTAAACCAATCCCTATTGCGGTTTTATTAACACCAACACAAAGAGGTCGCAGTGGGCGGCCGATATTTTAAAACACCTTCCACTCAGAATTAGTCAAATATCTTAATTTGTCAGCTGGTCTATCTCCCCCCAAGTTGAGGCTAGTAGTGAGGGGGGGGGGGATATGGCGGAGAAAACCAGTTTCTGCCCTCCGCTCAACTGCCGCCGCCAAAGTATCTATTAAACCGGGACGCCATTTTAAAGTGGCCAGCACGATCTTAAAGTAAGCGATCGGTATCGGAGGCGCTCAGTTTTAAGTGACCAGTCGGTCCGGCCGTCTCTGTGTACAGTTTTAAGGCTACCGTTCGGCCTTCTCTGTACCAGTTTTATAGCTAGCTGTCGGCCAGCACTACGCAGTTCTACCGTACCGTTCGGTCGGGACGCATTGGCACAGTTTTATAGCTATACAAATTCTATCGCTCTGAACAGTTTTAATGGGCCGGCCTTTCCGGTACCAACTGTATAGCTACGATTCTGTCCGCCGGTACTACGCAATTTTAAGGCTACCGTTCTTTACTTCTCTGCACAGTTTTATAGCTAAGAATCTGTATGTCGGCACTAAACAGTAATGTGTCGCTGTGTACGCAGTTTTTAGCGAAACTGTACTAATTGCTCTCTTAATCTCAGCGCGAACCAGCGGGCGCCGTTTCTACCGAAAAGGCGCTCGTTGGCGAGCAACAGCAGAGACAACTCGTTAGCAACGTTTATTTAACACCAACACCCAAACCTACTCTAACAAGTCAATAACGTCACGCCCAAAGTCCACCCTAGTCCGCAGTAGTGGTGGTATGGTACTGACTTCTAAAATACATCAATTTTACATACATACTGTACAAATGTACAACGTACTAAACAACATACCCTGGCGCGCCATCTTCGCTCTGCTTTGGAGCCTCCGCATGGGGCGCTGGAATGGGTCTCCTCCCGAGCAGTTCAACCTTTTCCGCTAGCTCACACAGACCGACTCCTTCCCTGGCCGACTCTACTTGCCCATTTGCATTCGCCTAAACGGCAAGCTAAAAGTATATGCTCAAAACTGTAATGGGCTAATCGACAGAAAGAAGTGTTTACACATTGGACTTTTTCTATTGACAGCGCCGGCTTACTGCCCTTCACCTTTGTCAGCAGCACCTGGTACTGTGCCCTCATGCTGTTAACCTGCTGGGATTACTCAAACCAACCTCCCCACCCTCCACCAGCTTGTAGAGCCTGTTTAAGTCCTCCAATGTAGAGAAACTCAGTGCTTAGTGGGGTCTGCGAAATACCAAATTTTCTTTGAAAAGGTATGCAATGTCTTGATCAACACATAGTTGTGATAGAAACTTACTCTCAACTCAACCACTGCCGCCATCTTGACCTGCATGTACACATACCGCTGAACTTACTGGCCCACGAGTTATGTTCGAAATTTGTCTGTGGTTAGATTATTAGATTACAACAAATGTAAAACCAAGAGCCTGGACAGAACAGAGCAGCATTGAAAGCAAAGTAGTGCATGTGCTAGTTATTGTGCCAAATGTGGCACACATTAGAAAATGTCAGCCTGTCTTCTGTAGTGCACCTGTCCATAGAGAATGCCATAAAAATGATGATATATTTTTCATGCACAGTGAAATTCTGCCTGTGAGAAAAGTAATATACTATATATAATAGTGTCAAGTAAAACTGAATGGTAGACAGTAAGAATTCAAGATTTTATCTTACTCACTAGGGTTTTCCAAAATCTTCCCATGATCTGATCCAGATTTATTTATCTGTATTGTTTTCAGCTGTATTTAAGCGCATGAAGATACACCATAATTTTAATGGCAACAGCACTTGCACAAATGATTCTCCAAGATCTCGCTAAGATTTTCCATGATCTCATTGGGATTTTCATGATTGCACAATGATTTCCATGATCTCATTGGGATTTTCCATGATTGCACAATGATTTCCATGATCTCATTGGGATTTTCCATGATTGCACAATGATTTCTATGATCTCATTGGGATTTTCCATGATTGCACAATGATTTCCATGATCTCATTGGGATTTTCCATGATTGCACAATGATTTATATGGTCTCATTGGGATTTTCCATGATTGCACAATGATTTCTATGATCTCATTGGGATTTTCCATGATTGCACAATGATTTCCATGATCTCATTGGGATTTTCCATGATTGCACAATGATTTCCATGATCTCATTGGGATTTTCCATGATTGCACAATGATTTCTATGATCTCATTGGGATTTTCCATGATTGCACAATGATTTCTATGATCTCATTGGGATTTTCCATGATTGCACAATGATTTCTATGATCTCATTGGGATTTTCC
The DNA here is from genome assembly GCA_030248155.1 of Sabatieria punctata. NCBI lineage: Eukaryota > Metazoa > Nematoda > Chromadorea > Araeolaimida > Comesomatidae > Sabatieria > Sabatieria punctata. The sequence goes on from JASANB010004158.1 coordinate 15,656, forward strand.
ATGATTGCACAATGATTTCTATGATCTCATTGGGATTTTCCATGATTGCACAATGATTTCTATGATCTCATTGGGATTTTCCATGATTGCACAATGATTTCTATGATCTCATTGGGATTTTCCATGATTGCACAATGATTTCCATGATCTCATTGGGATTTTCCATGATTGCACAATGATTTCTATGATCTCATCGGGATTTTCCATGATTGCACAATGATTTCTATGATCTCATTGGGATTTTCCATTATTGCACAATGATTTCTATGATCTCATTGGGATTTTCCATGATTGCACAATGATTTCTATGATCTCATTGGGATTTTCCATGATTGCACAATGATTTCTATGATCTCATTGGGATTTTCCATGATTGCACAATGATTTCTATGATCTCATTGGGATTTTCCATGATTGCACAATGATTTCTATGATCTCATTGGGATTTTCCATGATTGCACAATGATTTCTATGATCTCATTGGGATTTTCCATGATTGCACAATGATTTCCATGATCTCATTGGGATTTTCCATTATTGCACAATGATTTCTATGATCTCATTGGGATTTTCCATGATTGCACAATGATTTCCATGATCTCATTGGGATTTTCCATGATTGCACAATGATTTATATGGTCTCATTGGGATTTTCCATTATTGCACAATGATTTCTATGATCTCATTGGGATTTTTCATGTTGCACAAGGATTTCCATGATCTCACCAAGATTTTCCATGATTACACAAGGATTTCCAAAGATCCCTTTGGGATTTTCCTGGATTACATAAGATTTCCAAAATTTTTGCCAGGATACACTCAAGATTTTGAAATGATATGAAAAACTGTTTGGTTTATGTTTCAAGTATAAGGTAAATTCCATTCTGGATATGTTGCCAGTTTGCTCTCTCTGTCTGTAAATGGATCCATGTATGTGCCAAATGTGCAGTCTTCAGTTCTCTACTATTTCAAATCGACGTCGCCATGAAAGACTTAAACATGGCATGTTTCCAGCTGTTGATATGGAGTCGGAAGAAGGATCAATTGAAAGTCAACAAGATGAAGAAGACACAAATACTGAGAACTTGGAATCGGATGAGTCAGAATCTGATGAGTGCGAAACCGATGAGAGTGACACAAATTGGGCGTTTTTGCTTCGAGAAACATTCAACAGGATGAATCTTAAGAGTTGGGAAGCACTATTGAAGGAACCACTGTTCAGCGAATTTTTTGACCATCTGCAAAACACACTTAAGGACAAACTGAATTTTGCATCATATTTTCAAGATAAAGATGAGATATATGGTGCTATCCAATCTACTTCGCATGGCTACATTGAGAAAGATCTCAGTGAAGAGGAGGCACTTGAGAAAGCTTGGGATGAACGCAAGTTTCTGGTGACGTGAGAATGAGGATCTTATTGAGCAAGCCTTCGCTGATGAAGCTGCAAGTGAAGTTGATGAAGAAGATGAAGCTCAAGGTGAAAAGGATGAAGAAGATGAAGCTGATAGCAAGGAGGATGAAGAAGATGAATCTGAAAGTGAGGAGGATGAAGAGCTGATTGATGAGGAAGAGCAGACAACTGAAGATGAAATGGATGATTGAACTCTATCACAAATATTATGCGGTGGTGGCAACTGAAGTGTTCACAGGAAATTCAAATCTGTAGGGAGCAATATATGGTCGGTGTGTGATCTGTGTTCAGAATGAGTGATGTCCTCAACTCATGCCGTTATTAGAGTCAGACTATCAGTGCATTTTGTTGTGTTTTAACGTTGTTCTTGGTCTTCCGATTGTCAACCCTACACATTACTGTTTAGTGCCGACATACAGATTCTTCACAGCTAAACTGAAAGTAAAGAACGGTAGCCACAAATTGCGTAGTACCGGCGGACAGAGTCGTAGCTATATACAGTTGGTACCGGAAAGGCCGGTCCCTTAAAACTGTTCAGAGCGATAGAATTTGTATAGCTATAAAAACTGTGCCAATGCATCCAGACCGAACGGTACGGTAGAACTGCGTAGTGCTGGCCGACAGCTAGCTATAAAACTGGTACAGAGCTGACCGAACGGTAGCCTTGAAACTGTGCACAGAGACGGCCGGACCGACGGTCACTTAAACCTGAGCGCCTCCGAGACCGATCGCTTACTTTAAGATCGTGCTGGCCACTGTAAAATGGCGTCCGGTAGTACTTTGGCGGCGGCTGACCGGAGGGCAGAAACTGGTTTTCTCCGCCATATCCCCCCCTACTACTAGCCTCAACTTGGGGGAGATAGACCGGCAAATTAAGATATTTGACTAATTCTGAGTGGAAGGTGTTTTAAAATATCGGCCGCCCACCACTGCGACCTCTTTGTGTTAGTGTTAATAAAACCGCAATAGGGATTGGTTTACAAACAGTTCAGTCGGCCGCCGCTTATCTCTAGAAGCAAAAAATCAAGCTCCGCCTGCAGCTGGCACTAAACACCATTGCAGTTTTCACAACATATCCGCTGGCTGGCACGGTTTAGCGATGAGCAAAAACAGCAGCAAGTTGACGTATTATGACTCCTACTGAGCAAAAATGAGTAGCAATTTGTTTAACAACGTATGTATGGAGCAAAAGCAGTAGCGAATTTGTTTAACAGTGTACATACGAGCAAAAGGCATGCAGAGTTTGAATGGCCCGTTGCGTCACCCAAATCTGGCCGAAATGCATAGCCGTTACTAATCTAATCGACTGCTTGGGGCGGGGCTGAGTCATAAGGGGCGGAGTCTCTAGCAGGCGCGGCTTATCTCGAGGGCGGCCGGAGAGGGAGCGTGACGTCTGTGACGTCACTGCCCCCCAATGGACCGCCCCTTACTACTCCGGATTTTCAAATTTCCAGCCCGGCCCGGCCCGGCCCGGCTGACATTTCGTGCCGGGTAGCCCGGCCCGGCCCGGCCCGGCAAATTTAGAATGGCTCAAAAACGCTGAATATCGCTATTTTTACGCAATTGCGAAAGTAAAAACGGAAAGTTTTTATGGTAAGGAAAAACAGATGAAAATGCTAAATAACGAAAACGTTTGTTCAACGTTTACGGAGCTCCTTGTCACTGTTCGGAAGTAGGGAACGACCGGAACCGGATTTTTGGGTTCGATCGGAATCGGAATCGGAATCGGAACTCAAGTACAGTTCCGAATCGGAATTTTTCGGAATCGGAACTTTTTTGAAAATCGGCTTAAAATTTTTGGAATAACTTGTTTTTGACAAAAGAAACAGTGTTTGCGCAACGATACTTTACAAGTCCATGCAAACATCCAGTACAAATCTCTTTTTCAAACGATAACAATGCATTAAAATCGCCAACCATCAACATAGGGAAAATTCAAACCACGTAGAATTTTACTTTAGCAGCAACAATTTTTCAACGTTTTCAGTAGAGTACGAACTAATTTATTGGGTATTGGGTTTTTTATGCCCTAATACCCAACTAATTAGAACCTATTATAATCGCTGTTGAACTGAAAAACTGACCTGAAAAAATCGAAAGATTGACCGATGATTATAGTAGGTATAGAAAGCCGTTTTTCTGTTAATAAACTAAAGTTTAAGAATGTCTTATACTGTCCACTTTCCTAAGATAGTACACCAGTAGCAATACGTAACT
>JASANB010004159.1:0-28187 GCA_030248155.1 Sabatieria punctata
TTCTCGAGTGGCACTCCTCATTAGCATGACTAAAAAGCGTGCTTCTGATTCCGAAAATAACTATATTTTCTCTCTGCGATGCCGATTTTGGAAGATATGGCCATTTTAAAAATTTGCAAGGAAAATGCAACTTAGCATGCCATAGCGGTTTGAAAGGTGACTCAGTTCAGACATGTGTAGGACACAGACCCATGCAAATTGCTTCATCTAATGCAGTTTTTCACGCTGATTTTGAAAATGAGAGCCGTTTTGCAATATGCCCGCTCCTACATGAGTTATTGCCTGCTGGTGCCCTGTCATTTACGTCATAAGTAACTGATCAAGGAAATGCATGAAATGGCTCCTATTAGGTGTAGTTTTCTTCGTTGATTCAGAATATGACGCTATTTTTGCGGTACAACCACTCGCTCGTGAGTTATAGCCTTCTAAAATTTTATCAACATCCATGGTTTCTGGAGGGGTCATCTTGAAATAGACAATCATTGTTCCTGTACTTTTAAAGGGAATCATGTATCAGTAAATAGTCTACCTGACCTATTTTGAGCCGCTGATTTAAAAAATTACCCTAGTTTTACCCTAAAAGTACCCAATTTCCTGTTACATCCCTGCACAGTTATGACACAACAGTATGACTGAATCATAAAAACCAGAGCCTGAAGAAGAGAGGTAAGGTCATTTTTGAAATCAGCGGCTCAAAATAGGTCAGATAGACCATTTGCTGATACAGGATTCCCTTTAAAAGAGCAGGAACAATGATTGTCTATTTCAAGATTACCCATCTGGAATAGGCATCTCGAATTTCGGAAATGCCTTTTTGCAGATTTCGGAAATTTGGAAATTCAACTTTCGGAAATTTGGGAAAGCAAAAAACGGCAAAATCAGAAATTTTCGGAAATCCATTTTTTCTAAAAAAACCATTTAAAGGTATTGTAGCATGGTATAACCAGTTCTACTATTGCATTAAAACTATGTGCATTAAAGAAATAGTTTATAGAGCTCATTTTAACAGCAAACATTCAACAATATGTGACGAGATTCACCGTAGACACTATAGTAACTATAGTAATCATAAACATCATTTAAATTCCTGGCTTGTGTTGCAAACTTATAATTGACGTTTTATTTGTTTTGCGTTTTCATTTTCCTGTTTGCTATGCATATGTGCTGAAAATAAACCACAAATAAGAAATACAGTGTGATCAAGAAACAAAACAGTAAGCAAAGCAGTAACTAAACACAGGGTGCGAATGCTAAAAATTAGCTGGATCGAGCCAAGTAGACAAAATAAGAAATATATAAACTTTACAGTACCCGTCAACTGCGCAACTTAACTTGGTTCAGGTTAAGAAAATCGGTGTTGTGTCATGCGCGCTTATTTAAACTACGATTTCAGACGCTTGCGGGCACGTGTAACTTACGATTTTATACGAAGCATTCCATATTCGGAAAATTCGGAAAAAAATGGAAAATTCGGAAATGACACTCAAATTCGGAAATTTCCCGGGAAATTTCGGAAATTTCCGAAATTATAGGACCCTAATCTGGAAACCATAGATGTTGATAAAAATTTAGAAGGCTATAACTCACGAGCGAGTGGTTGTACCGCAAAAATAGCGTCATATTCTGAATCAACGAAGAAAACTGCACCTAATAGGCGCCATTTCATCCATTTTCTTGATCAATCACTTATGACATAAATGACAGGGCACCAGAAGGCAATAACTCATGTGGGAGCGGGCATATTGAAGAACGGCTCTGATTTTCAGAATCAGCGTGAAAAACTGCATTAGATGAAGCAATTTGCATGGGTCTGTGTCCTACACATGTCTGAACTGAGTCACCTTTCAAACTGCTATGGCATGCTAAGTTTAGACATTTTCCTTGCAAATTTTTAAAATGGCCATATCTTCCAAAATCGGCATCGCAGAGAGAAAATATAGTTATTTTCGGAATCAGTAGCAAAAACTGCATTAGAAAAACTGCTTTTCAGCACGCTTTTTAGTCATGCTAATGAGGAGTGCCACTCGAGAAATATTGTCTGTCAACAATTTGGAGGTCAATAACTCCCGAACCAGAAGGAATCCAGCTCATCCGAGTGCATATTCGGAATCAGCGGGTCAACCTGCATCAGAATGACTGGTTTGCTTTTTGTTCTGAGCAAAAAAATTTTTTTCGACAGTCTTCAAATCGCAAAACACCCCCACCCACCAACCACAATTTGGATCCGAAATATGTTAATTTTGTTTGGCCTTTAGTGTTGTATCATTATCTAAAATATCTAACGGACGACGCATATCTGGCAGAAGTTATAACGATTTTTCGGAAAAAAATCAGGCAGTGTTTTTCGGAAAATTTTTAGTTTTTCGAGAATATCTCGCTAACCGGGTACGTTCCGGAAGCCTGGGTAGAGCGCTAGAAAGGCCACCCTTAGAGCTATCGAACCATGTGCAAACCAATTCTGTATCTAGAGAAATCAGAGAATGGTGATCGTTTGAGTTGAGACTGTCAGACACAAAAAAATTGGTCAAAAAGTGGCTGGTGACCCAACTTTGAGGGGGTACAGCTCAGGTTCTAGGGGGTCCCCGATGTTCGAACATGCACCGTTGGTGTTCGTTTGGTATCTATTTTAACATATTTCGACACCAGCCGGATCGGGGAAAAAAAGTTGCTTGACCATCCTAAGTTGACTTTCTCGCAAAATGCATGTTAATTTGTCGTGGCATAAATGATTATCTCAGGACGATTTCTCATTCGCAATGTGCGCTGTATTTAACCCTTCAAGGACTCGACTTAATACCACTTTGGAATCCATACGTCTAGCCCACATCAGCATGGGGTTGTAAACGAAATAAAGATGAACGAAACGGTACCGTTCGTTGAAGACGAAGTCGGCGTCCATCATAACTGTGCTGCGACGGTGAGTAGCAAGCCTAGCAAAGCTACTGCGACCACAACGTAATGGTGCTTTTCATAAGTTGGTAAAAGTTAACAATCTCGGTCCCCGGTCTAACCGTAGCAAATTGAGGCAGTCCCAAATTGCCTCGATTAATAAGGCAGAGCCGTACATGAAAAATGGTTTGCAAATTTCACAGCTGATTTTTGTATTCGTATTCGTAGCCAAGAGAGAACTCGCCAATACTGACTAGACTGTACGGCCAATAAACAGAACAACGAACGATGTGGTGTTGGTGCGATACGCCGACCATCCCTGCAGCGTTTTTTGAAAATCGAAAATCTTTAGAATCGTCGTTTTGCCGGTTTTACGAAGAAAAGTCACATTTAGTCATGTTTTTGAAATTCCCCAATTTTAGTGCCCTTTGAGCTACAGGGCTGCCTGCTTAGTATGTTATGCCCAATGGCAACACCAATCATTCCTGCAAGTTTCAGGCCTGTACTCCTTGTATTACCGAAAAATATAAATTTGCGTGTACCACCCTCATTCCTAGTTTTTGGGTCATAAAACCAGTATGAGTCGGAATTTTGGCACTAAACTTGCAGAATATTTAGCCAACCATGTTGTTAATTTTTGCTGAAAATTTGGACCAAATAAGTAAAGAAGTGACTGAGAACGAAACGTTTGAGTGAAGGCCGAAAAAGCGATGGGACATTTTTTTATCTATACTGTACATATTGAAAATGCTATGCGGTATACGGTATACGGGTATGACTATAAACGATTTCAGATCTAAACGGCATAAACTACAGTCAAACGGTCAGCCCAACAACCGCTGTTATAGTACCGCACTGGGGGTCTAACCAAAACCAAATAGCTGGGGTTTCGGGTTCGGGATCCGATTCCATATTACTAATATATATAAAAATAGAAAATGACCCCCAACCTGTTGGAAATTTTAGGAAAACATGCATGAAAACAGCCCAAAACCAGCACAGCAGGATAATAATTATTAGTATAGCATGCATAGTAATAATTAGTATTCGTGTCTTTTTTAAGAGTCGTCCAGATAGATAGCGTTTTGGCCCTTTGCCCAATTTTTCACCCCCTTTGCGCCCCTAGGAACCCCTGAACCCCAGTTTCTCTATTTATTTCAGAAAATTGTTGCGCTATGAGAACTACGCGGACTGATTTTCAGAAGCCTATATCTCAGGGCTGGAGCGCCAGATCCACTAATGCTTTGCAGCTGAAAGATAAGTCATAAATATGTATTAGTGTGCCAACTTACAGTAGGTATGGGCAAAGAAGCCCGTGCTGCGGAATCGAAAATGCCTTATGAAGCGCGTGCATGTTTTCGGTTTTTACATTATAAAAATTCTGGCGTGATTTCTAACCGATTCGGTTGCGGTTTTTGCGTTTATTAATAAGGTTAGGGTTTGTTCTTGCTTTGTAAATGTCAATTTAAAAAAATTGTTGTTGTTTTATGGCGAGACGAAATTTTTTAATTTTTTTAAAAATGGAATAACTCGAAAACGGCTTGTTGTTTCAGCAAGCACACTTCAGAAATGAAAATTTCAGGTATGATTTACCCTAGCAACAATTTCCAGCAATATTGATTCGTTTCTGAGCCAGCGCATAGCACCCACTGTTTTCGAAATTTTCCCTATGCTAATACACACGACGGCCGACACCCTTCCACATTTTCCTCCACTGAAAGCAAACCAAGCCGAATTATCAAGAGCACGCAACCTCACTAGATAGCATTTTTCGCTGGCTTTCATACGACACCAATTGCCCATGTCTAGCTTGCAGCCAGTGCCAGCGCAAAGCAGAAACTCGAAAAAACGGCGTTTCGTAACTGTTACAACAGCTGCCATCTACACCGAAATCCAAATTATTGTGCTGGTTGAAAGCGCTGACTTTTGCCGAATCTAACAATACCCTACTTTCCTTAATCGCCCAAATATTGCGTTTATACAGTCAATTACTCGCGAGGGTCCAGCAGTTTACGCAAACGTCGATTTTATCGATTTTTTGGGCAGCTGAGCCTCATGCTCTTAATCAAGTTATAAACAAGCTCTCAGCCGCAAACGTTCCGGTGATTTTGTAGCTCAGAAACCGCACTTTCAGTTGACATACTGCTTTTGAATGTACGAATAAAACCTAGTCCGAACGAAGCCAATCTGCACGTTGCTCCCTAATAAAACCGGACCATAGTGGATCAAAGCTTAGAAGGTCATAACTCCAGAACTACTGAACATTTTTGAGTGCGGTTTGTTTTGTTGAACTTCTCTTAAAATTGTCTACACGGCTGCGTGGTAATCATCTAGAAAAACTAAACACTAGAAAAATCGATATTTCTTTGCCCATCCCTACTTACAGCTCTTTAGCTCAAAGTTTCAATGTTAGGTGTGAATACTGAAACTCGATCGGTCAGAGAACTATTAATAAGAAGCTGCATGTTTTACAGCACTCTGCACATGCTTTTCCTTCGTTCATAGTGAGAGTCACATATATGGAGATTCTATAGTAGCAAGAATGCATAAAGGAGTAGCAAGAATGTGCCACTCAGCGGCCGGCTGAGTGTCGATGCGCTGTACCAAAATTACTGGAGGGGTCGCGTTCGCGACCCCTCCAGTAATTTCAGGACAGGTTGCGAATTTCGCGACCCCTCCAGTAATTTCAGGACAGGTTCCGAATTTCGCGACCCCTCCAGTAATTGCGCATGCGCTTTATTGCAGCGCAACCTGATTTTTTAGCGGGTTCCGATCCGATGTGCGGGGGGGGCTTTTACAGCCCTACGCTCAGACCTTGCGATCCATTGCGCAACCCCCGTGTTTCGTCATCTCGGACGTTTCCCTTCTATCACTGCCAAGCCACTCTAGCCATGCTGTTGGGCGCCAGGTTACTAAGAGAGCGCCTGGCGCATTGACGTCATAGTGCTGACAGCGTCCACTGCCCGGCCGAAGAGGACTAAACCGGTCCCTGTGTCGTCTCAGCCAGCACTTGACGTCATTGCTCTTTCTCCAAGTTGGCATGCTGTAGGAGCGGCTTCGGTGCTATGGCAGATCCAGTTGGTTCCCATTTTACCTACTCGCTGTAACCAGCTTTCGGTGGCCTGGGTGGAGCGTTGTGCCGACGACCAACTCTTTGCAGCAAGAAACTTGCCACGCCGAGAGGATGAACCACTACAACCGCTAGGGATGCAGCGGCCGCCGTGACTCAGAGGCAGCGAGCTACCCACTGAGCCACTGACGCGGCTTTTAGCGGGTTATTCAATCTGTCTTTGGGAATATAACTGCCGCCGTTGATTTCTCAAGTCTACGGCAACATGATAAAGGGAAAGAAAGGTAAAAAAAAGCTAGAATATGCAAGCAGGTGGCATGTGTACATGGCCAAGCTCATGTACTATGTTCAAAATGGAAAAATTCACAAATGCAAAAAGCCTGATGCATTTCACAGATATCTTGCAATCTTGCCTTGCAATTGGACACTTATTTTAGTTATTGTGATTGTTGAAGATCTTGCACCAACTATGCAATGAATTGCCGTTGTAGAAAATCACTAAACATTTTGTTGACGTCATTCTTGCTCAGAAATCAGGTTGCGCTGCAATAAAGCGCATGCGGAATTACTGGAGGGGTCGCGAATTTCCCGACCCCTCCAGTAATTTTGGTACAGCGCATCGACACTCGGCCGGCCGCTGAGCGGCACATTCTTGCTACTCTTTTATGCATTCTTGATAGTAGTGACAGCACTGGGTGAATGGAATAACAGGATGGTGTTGAGAGTAAATCGGTTCCAGCAAAAGCAGTTCTATCTACAGAGTTTACTGAGTATTTCCATTTTCTTACTGCTCGATTTGCTAGTTTCCAAATTTCCAGATTCTTAGTACGTACCGTAGCCGATTGCACAAAACAGAACATTGTACCACATCAGACCGCCTGTCCCTACCGCATCGAATTTTTGAGTAGCACGCATCAGATCGATGCCCCGCTGCGGGCGCGCATTCGCCCTCAGCCGACTGCGCAGCACAGGTTAGCGCGCAAAATTTAAAGTTCTCCTTGCCGCTGCTTGCGTATCGCATCTTTCTTTGTTCTGCTGGGCAGGCTTAGCGGAGGAACGTTGATGTGCTTGATATCCTCCAGCTTGCCGTTAGTTAACGTCTTCGGGAGGATTAAAAAAATTGTGCGTGGGCCACACAGCTAAACCTGTCGTTGCAAAAAAGAGTGCGCGAACTTCTACTGGATTAATGTCACTACGTACTTTGCGAACATCGTTTAGTTTGAAATTGCTTCTCATTTTACATTTTTCAAAAAATTGGATTGATCTTGTGCAATTGGCCCTAAACTTTAACGGGCCATATCTCAAAAATGAACATGGGATTACAAAGGGTGACTATCATATTCGGCATCTCCTTTTTTTGCACGTCTAACGGTACCAACCATGTTTATATATAGTTGCAATCAGATAGTCAAACGATTAGTTGAAAGTAGGGTGGTCGGACATTTTCAAAAATCGGTTTTTTTTGCGCTTTTCGGTCACACCCGACACTTTGTCTGGCTGTCATTCGCGATTCCATAGGCCAATAATTACCAGTTATGGCTCATTCGAAAACTAATGTGACTATGATGCTTTTCTTACTGGTCAAACATTTTTAATGGATGGAGAGTTTAGGGTGCGTTTGATTTTGCCGCTCAAACCTGTGTTGCGCAGTCGGCTGAGAGCGAATACGCGCCCTCTACGGGGCGGGCATGGATCTGACGCGTGCTTGGCGATTTATACACGCACGCACACGCGGACGCGCCGCATTTTATTGGGCACTAACGAAGCGACCGATTAGTAAGAAGGGTCTTTTTTAGGTATAGGCAGAGCTGGATGGCTACGCTGACCAAATAACTACGAACACGATTCGAATTTATGATGAGTATATCTTCTGAAATGGGATCCCTTGATTGATGAACTTTTAAAGCCCATCTGTTCTTTTGATTGAGATTGTGAGACTGCGTGAATGAGGAGTACCTCGTAAAATCATCGAACAGGTTGTCTGGTGAAGCGAGTAAAAGACAAAAAAGGAATCTTGCTTGACTCATCAGTTAATTTTGCTGGTCATCGGTTTATACTCATTTCGATCTGATCTGTCTGTGTGAGGTGAGGTGAGTATATAATATTCTGTATTCACCTTCTTTCCAGCTTTTGAACATTAATTTGAAAGCTAGTGTAGGTGTAGTTAGTTGTGACGATTTCTCCTCAGCCATATCAATAAATGCATAAAAGAGTAGCAAGAATGTGCGACTCAGCGGCTGGCCGAGTGTCGATATGCACTACACCATAATTTCCCGACCCCTCCGCTAATTGCGCATGCGCTTTTTTGCAGCGCAACCTGATTTCTGAGCAAGCACGATGTCAACAAAATTGTTAGTGATTTTCTACAACGGCAATTCATTGCATATTTGGTCTAAGATCTTCAATCACCACAATAACCATGGACAACTAAAAACTACTGGACTGGAATCGACCTCAACGCCCGTTTCCATAGTAGACCTACTTTCAAAGGGCCGTATCTTTGGAACTGTTCGACCTACAATCAATATTTATTATATATATTGATATCAATATAAATACATCTTTAGAATCGCCAACGCGTGAAAAATCCAATTCCGTGCTTAAATCGCTTCCATATTGACCATATAAAAAGTTCATTTTTTCCAAGCCGCAAATTAGGATTACCAAGCAGTTAGAATGCAAATTCAACCAGAGCTCAAGCCCCTCTACAACTTTGGTAATGAAGCCTAAAGCGCTCCAACGCATCCAAGTTATTCGCAAAAAACGATATTCATTGAACTTAGAAGCGGGCTGTAGTAATCCAGATGTGTGCGCTAATTGGAGTTATTGCGCAGCAAACTGCCAATACAACAGCGCAGGGTCTCAATAACGAAGCAATTGTCGAGCAACACCAAGTGTATTTTCAGGAAACATACTTTATTATCACCACAGAAATACCATAAGTGATAGCACAGACACTGTACCATGAAAGCAGGACCATGAAAGCAAGACCATGAAACCAAAATCACAGAATTATAAAACCATCTTTCCTTACAGTAAGCGGCTATGTCCAAACTTTATCTTGCTTGCGCACTGGGCTTAACACCAGAAACAGTGAGCTTCTTGACCAGGTTTTTGCACATGCAGTTGAAAATTTAGTCACAAGAATTCGGGCAACGAGTGACTCTGTGGACAGGAAAGCTCAGACACAAGAATGTCCAGCAACTGGGAATCCTCTTCTAACAGCAACAAGATGGTTTCAGTGAACACTGGCTGGTGAAAATCGCAATGAAGGGCAATCGCAATTGTTCTTGAGACTAGGGACGCGGACGCTTTGAATGCAAGAAGCAAGAAAACACCAACCAGGCCTTCAGACAGATTCCAAAAGTGTCAGAACTTGGGATATATAAGCCGCCACGATTAATTTCACTTAGAAAGAAACATGCTAATGTTTTCAGAATCTCCATCAATTTCAAGGGGAGGCAGCTCAGATTTACTTTGATCTGCATCAAGAAAAGCTCCTTGCATGCATCCTCTGGCCCATGTAGTATGCTTGCATGAAGCACAATATCTGGCAGTGGATCCTTTAAGATACGATCACACAATAGCACCAGTGACATAGAAAATCACGTTCACATCTGAGCAGTCCACTTCAGTAAGCTCCTTTTCAAGCAAATTAGCAACAGCTGCACTCAGCTCCATGGCAAATGAGATGGTGCACAACTTCAAGGTACCATCCGATGATGGCAAGTCTTTCAGTTCTTCAAGTGTGCAGTTCGAAAACTTCAGCAGTGAAATGACAATGAAAATTTTCTTCTCCTTTTCAAGAAGTTGTCACAGGCTGATGTAGAGTTACCTTTACTCAACTGTCTGTACCAAGAAAAGCGTGCTTCAAGGGGATCAGACAAGAACTTTCCAAACATCACATAATCAAATCCAAGACTGTTGAGGCAGTATCTGACACAAACACGATTTGGTTCGTATATGTAACAGGGGGTCTGGGGCAGCCACCACCCGAACCTGACATCCTGGCATAGGCGGGGTTCTGAATATGTAAGTTTAGCAAAAGTTTGAAAAAAACGGACAGTTTATAATTGGAAGCCATGTTGGAACAGGGAGCAAACCAAGTTCCAAAACAATCAATCAGAATAATAAAATAACTATACCGGCCAATTTCAATAAGTGTACGGCAAGAATGACTGTTGGCCAAGAATGTTTCAGCCGATACTAGTAGCAAATAAAGCAATTAGGAAGCAAATATCAATAAGTAAGAAACAAACTGGCACATAGGTAGGCATAAGTAGGGGGTATGGGCTAATGAGTAGGGGTGCGGACAACAACAAACAGATCAACAACAGCTTGGCGCACCCTAACACCTGCACAGGCACTCACACACGCGCACACTGACAAGATCAGGCAAGGCGCTGCTGCAGACAGGCCAAAAAATCGTTAACATCTGGATTACTACAGCCCATTTCCAAATTCAATGAATTAATAGTTTTTTTGTGAATAACTTCTTACAGATGCGTTGGAGCGCTTGGGCTTCATGACCAAAGTTGTAGAGGGGCTTGAGCTCTGGTTGAATATATATTCTAATCTGCGCAACGTTGCTTGGTAATCCTAATTTGCGCCATGGAAAAAATGAACTTTTTATATGGTCAATATGGAAGCGATTTGAGCACGGAATTGGATTTGGCGATTCTAAAGATGTATTTATATTATTTGTAGGTCGAACGGTTCCAAAGATATGGAGAAAGATATGATATACAGTCCCTTTGAAAGTAGGCCTACTGTGGAAACGGGCGTTGGGGTCGATTCCAGTCCAGTAGTTTTTAGTTGTCCATACAATAACTAAAAGAAGTGTCCAATTGCAAGGCAACATTGCAAGATATCTGTGAAATGCATCAGGCTTTTTGCATTTGTGAAACTTTCTATTTTGGACGCCGCACACTAGCTTGGCGATATACATATGGCACATGCTTGCATTTTCCCCAACTGCATATTATCCTCGATTTTTTCTACTCTATTACCGGTTTGTATTTTTAAGATTTTTTGTTGAGGGACTTAAATTTCTGGATCGAACTTTTCAGTTTTTCGGATTTTGAAACCGGCTAATGAACGAAAAATTTTAAAACAATAAAAACATACATGGGTCGGAAAAATGGGTAGGGGTAGTCAAAATCCGAAAATTTGCGGGTGCGTTATGTTGACCACGTCTGGTTTGAGCCAGAAGCAGTTTCGACGTCCAGAAAGCAGAGCATTTGACTGCATGAGCTAAACGCGGAAGCATACATGGGCTGCGTGGGGGTCTGAGTTTGTTGTCCACTTCAAATTAGGCTCGACCCCCAAACCACCACTCCCACCCACCTAAAACAGACTTTTCTTCCTGGACCCACACACCAAAATGACCGCGACCCCCAAAACCGGCAGCCCCACCCCCAAATTTTCGGATTTTTACTACCTCAACCCATTTTCCCTGCCGATGTACGTGCGGAAGTTAACTCTTAGGAAATCTGTTTCGTTGTTTCAGCAGATGACCATGACGTCAATAAGCGGTGGTCGGCGTCGAGCCATCAGTCGTCAAGCAGCAGAAGAGCAGGCTCTGGACAGAATTGCCAAAGATGTGAGCTTCATTCTCTGGCTTTCTCTTTGGTCCGATTCCGTGTCTGTCTGTCCGTTTGTCCGTCTGTCTGTCTGTCTGTCCGTCCGTTTGTCCGTCCGTCTGTCTGTCCGTCCGTTTCTCCGTCCGTTTGTAGGTCCGTCTGTCTGTCCGTCCGTTTGTCCGTCCGTCCATCTGTCTGTCCGTCCGTCCGTTTGTCTGTTGTCAAGTGAAATCTACTGTCTCTGGTTGGTTTTAGGCAGAAGAACGACTGTTGCGCAAACGACAAGCGCGAGCCGAAGCACGTCAGATAAGAATTCGCGAACTGGAGCGGCAGCAGAAAGAGGTTGGTCAGTGACGACGACTGAATGAATAGCTTGTGTTACATCTAAGATTAGATCACGTAAAGCAGTGGGGAGAGGGTGACCGGTTAATCAAGTTTGCCAAGGTGTTTGTGTAGTCGGTTAATCCTATTAGGGGCGCGTGTCAGTCAGATGCTGCTCAGTGTTATTGTTTAGGCGGACCAGGAGAGCGACCGCAAGTACGACACGATGCTGACGGAGCCGTCGAAGGTGAGAGAGTGGTTGATGGGGTGGTGTGTGTGCAGTGATCCACCGCTTGGCACTTGTCCTCTGCTTGTTCAGGCCTACTTGCCGCGTGTGTCCTCCATAACGAGAGTGGCCAGCGGTCAGCAGATACGTGCCAAAGTGATGGACCAAGTGGACAGTTGCGAGCCGAACGACCTCAAAGTCAGTGTGGTTGCTTTTTGCACAGCCGCGCTGGCCAGATAGCGCTTGTCGCTTGTTGCCTCTCTGTTTGCAATACACAGCCGACACTCCATTGCACGCGCACAGTAAATCAGGTGGCCATGCTTTGCGAGTTGGTGTACAGGCCGTTTAACGCGAGTAAATTCTGCATTCTGCTGTATAAGTTGGTTGGGATGGGCTGTGGAGAGTCGAGCTTAAACGACGGAGCCCAGCTGTCTGTCAAGGTTTGCCTTGTTTGCAGTAGAACAAAAAGTGACTTGGTTGTGATAGAGCGGGTGTGGTGGTTGCAGGACCGTGTAACTGAACTGGAGGAGAAGTTTAGAAAAGCGATGATCTTGTATTCCCAGCTGGACAACGAAAAGTCCTCCCTTTTGTATCAAGTTGATTTGCTCAAAGATGATTTGGAGGAGAAAGATGAACTACTTGTGCAGTCACAACGCGAAATTAGGGATCTCAATTCCGTAAGTTTATCTTGGAGCTTTGGTGCAGTCGGTTGATTAATTGCGTGAATAGTAATCATCTGGTAACGGCTGTAAAATGCTTTTAACAAGAACCTGGCGACTGCAGCTTATCTTACATCTGCGTTAAAGGCCAGCAGTGATTTAATCGTTGCTGCTCTGTTTCGATTTTGCGTAAATGTCATTTACTATAGGCAGGCTGAATAGGTTGAAACGCAGGGAGACTATTCTGTATACGAGGTCTACAAAACGCTTACGCGTACATGGCTCGGCACAATGGGTTCGGTGTTCAAAATTCGTAAATCAGGGTTCGTGCGGGACCTGGAAAGTTAGGGAATTCAAGAAAAATCAGGGAAAAGTCAGGGAATTTGGTGTCTGGTCATGGAAAAATTTGATAGCAGCAGAAACATCTCACCGCCAAATAGTCCTGTCGTCAAAACTTACACAGCAACACCCTTTTGAACATCGGTCTTCTGACTTTAATATACTACTACTTAAACCGGAAATTTACCCTCTGAATACCGTTTAAATGCGTTTTACAAAGCCAATTTTTCAAAATTTTCTCATTCGATGCAGTTTCCTCATCCTGGTTGGTCAGGGAATTTTGACTTTGGTCATGGAAAAGTGAAGGAAAGGTCAGGGAATTTTGCTATACAAAAGTCGCACGAATCCTGTAAATTTGGGGGTCATAACGGATGCGGTTTTGGTGAACCCGTCCAGGAAGAAAAGTCTCCTTAGGTGGGTGGGGTCTAGGGTATGTCCAACCCAAGTTTAGGGGTGTGTAAACCGATCTACATATGTATTTTTACACTGTCATAGGAGTTACTTTAGAGTTTACTTCAGCAGTTTTTTGCATAATAACTTGCTAGCAGAATCTAAATTAGTCGAAACATACTTCGCAAGCTCAATAATTTTGAGTTTTACAGTATAGCCGCATGGAGCAAATTTTATGTTTGCAATAGAAATGAGCATGTGTTTGATTGAACTGCAGCAACTTTTAAACTAATTAAAGGAAGCAAAGGAGACTCACTGACTGTTTATCATGGTTTACTTACGGTTACGAAACCTGATTCCTGTCAATTATCCAAGTAAACAGTTAAAAATTCAAAAAAATGACCGTAAGTTTTGGCTTGAACTATAGAATTTGGCCACCGGATTTTTAATTTAGCTGTATACATGTTAAATTCTATACTAGCAAATATTTAAAAATGAATTATTACATAAATTAAAATAAATTTGGTCTTAATAATCGTTTTTTCAACTCTACATGTATACTATGAATAAGATAAGATCTTACTTCAATTTCCATACATGGGCCGGAAAAATCCGGAGGGGGTTCCCCAAAAAGTCCAAAGAACGCCTATTTTGCCTCAAATAAGCGAAAATTTTCTCCCTCCGGGAGGGGGAGCCAGGGGATATGGACAACCGAGGGGGTGGTATTGGCCGGCGAGGGGAGGGGGTATACCCCCCATTCCCCCGGCCCATGTATGTCAATTTCCCTATGTAAGTAAGACAAAAGAAATTGGTTTGTATGAGAGAGTGAGCTGTTCTAGGAGATTAAGCAGCTGAAACGAACTATCCAGTCATTACAGTCCGACGGAGCAGTATTGCGCGCTCAGTTGCAGCAGCGCGATAATCTGATTCAGGTGCACCGGTGTTGTGTTGTGCTGTGTTGGTGAGTGAGTGAGGGAGCGGTTGTAGGAAGCGGGTCTGGTGCTGGTGGAGCACGAGTTGATGGAGGAGGAAGTGGGTGCGAGTGTGAGTCACAGTGGCAGTAGTGTCAGTGCGACTGACAGTGGTGCGGGGGCGTCAGACCCCCAACGACCGACTCGGCGCGGAATTCTGTTCACGCAGCAGACCGTCCATTTGCTGGACAAAGCTGTGCCTGGTTCCGCGCCACTAGACGAAAAGGTGAAGAAGCTGGTCGATACGGTATGCTTCCTTCCTTCCTCACCTGTCTACTGCGCCACGCACGCAATTTGAACTTTCAGAACAAAAAGATGCGCATGCAGTTGGAGGAAGCCGAAACAGCACTCAGTGCTAAGCGATCGGCCAACATTCAAGCCGAGAAAAATGCCATAGCCAACGGACCGTCAGACATGCTGGATATGCAGCAAAGTAATTTTTTCTTCTTTCTGGATTTTACTTGCAATCCATAATTCATTTATTGCCTGCAGTGTCTTGGCAGTTAAGTAAGTACCTTTGTACTGTTCTATCCAATCCATATTATGTACATGGCAGTTCCAGAGTATCTGATAAACGCTACCAGAAGCCGTTTAAATGTCTGAAGCATTTTTAGCTTGAATGCTGCATTTTGGCAACTACCCAACATTCGGGCCTTTCAGCCAAATACGCACTGAGCTCTACTTGCCATACAAACTTGGATTTCTCGACAAAAGTTTTCTTTAAAATTCGTTTTTGCTCATGTTTTACTAGAATTAGATATTTTATAAAATAATCGGTTCTAAATTTCCCTTCAAAAATTAACTCTAATTTACCACCAAAATATGGGTCTGGCCTGGAGCCTAGACAGCACGGTTTGTGCCCAGTTCCGACTTTCCCATTTCCGACTTTCCCATTTCCGACGTTCCCAGTTCCGACTTTTCCCATTTCCGACTTTCCCAGTTCCGACATTCCCAGTTCCGACTTTTCCCAGTTCCGACTTTCCCAGTTCCGACTTTCCTGAACCTAACCCCTAAGCCTGAACCTCACCCCTAAGCCTGAACCTGAACCTCCCACTAAGCCTAAGCCTGAACCTAAGCCTAAGCCTGAACCTAAGCCTAAGCCTGAACCTAAGCCTATGCCTGAACCTAAGCCCGAAGCCTGAACCTAACCTCTAAGCTCTAAGCCTGAACCTAAGCCTTAAGCCTAAGCCTGAACCTAAGCCACAAGCTTAAGCCTGAACCTAACCCCTAAGCTCTAAGGCCTAAGCCTGCACCTAACCCTAAGCGAACCTAAGCCTACTCATTGAGCATTACGTAGCTACATATTCTTGTATATTTTACCAGAGTCTTGTCTGTATAAAATATAGTGAATGTTATTGTAAAGTCGGAACTGGGAAAGTCGGAACTGGGAAATGTCGGAACTGGGAAAAGTCGGAACTGGGAAAGTCGGAACTGGGAACAGCGGAACTGGGAAAGTCGGAATTGGGAAAGTCGGAACTGGGAACACGCCGACAGCACAGGCTGAGCAGGCATGTACATCTATGGTTCGATTGTTTCGGACTCTCCTGTCCACTGCACTGCTACCCTTATTGCGGTGCTTTCAGAGGATGCGGCAAAGCAGGTGGCTGACTTGAAGTTTAAAATTCAAGAATTAGAAAGAGAAAATACCAATTTCCAAGGAAATGTGAGTTTTGCTGTGCTTTTCTTTTCAACCGCCCTGTCTTCGCTCTCAGTCCCTACGCGATTTATATTTTTCTAGAAAATTTATGACTGTTCTGTCCATACATGTACTAGGGGGGGTTTGGGGGGGGTTACTCCCCCAGCTGGAAAGGCCAAACCCCCCCTCACCCCCCCCCCCGACCAAAAAATACAAGTACTAGTGGTGGCTCCAGTATTAACAAACTGGGTCAGAAATCACTAATTTTTAGCCTAAAATTCACTTGAAAAGCCTTTGGAAACCGAATTTGGCGCTTCCACTGCTGATATTTAAGAGAAATCGGTGTTTTTGGAAGCCCTTTTTGTCATTTTTTGCTTGTTTTTAGCTCTAAAAAGCTATTTGGCAGCTTAAAATTGCGATTTTTAGCATCCTTACTGAAAAAACGTGCTAAAAACGCATTTCCAGGCGTTCTGGAGCTTTTTTAAATTTTGGACCCCACCTCTGGACGAAACCCCCCCTCGACCCCCATCTGAGGAAACCCCCCCCCCTACCCCCCTCCCCCCAGGTCGGCCCGGAGCTGTTACATGTATGGTTCTGTCCACCAATTCGTAGTTATCGAACAGCTGCCAAAAATCGGTCTGTTCATTTGCTTTCCGTTACTTTTTTTTTCAAAATGCAACTCTGCTAACCCATGTCTGAGTGATAAAGAAGCGCAAGTCTGAGTGTTGGCCGCCGGCACAGTTGGTGTTGTTGTGTCTACTGCCAGCAGCGTAGCCACTTTAAGGCCTCCATGGGACTGAACCACTTCCACTGCTGCATCCATTCACTTTGCGCAGTTGGTGTAGTGGTTTAGGCCGCGCGCCGGGCGTGCGTTCATCCACTCGGCGAGGCAAGTTTCTTGTCGCAAAGAGTTGGTGGTCGGCACAAAGCCCACCCCAGCCCACCGAAAGCTGGTGACAGCGAGTAGGTAAATGGGAACCGACTGGAGCTGCCTAAGCACCAAAAAGCTATAATGGCAACCACACGTGTTGGGACATACAGAAACGGGGACAGCTAAGACTGAGACCCGCCCAGACTGACACCGAGCATGTGTGTTGGCTAGCAGCGAAGGAAGGAAGGAAGTGTGGCCTAACGCAGAAGCTGTGACGGCCCACCCCGGACAATCCATCCATCCTGAGTGTTGGCCGTCGGTGTGCAGGTTGGCGTTTGTAGGCGATTCGTCTGGAGTCTCAGCTGAAGCGGTACAAGCACAGTTCAGAGACGGCCGAGAAAGATGTGGCAGAGTTGAAGCTGCAGAACCGCGGTCTCAAGAAAGAGGTGAGGAAGGAGAGAGGTCAGTGTTTGCATGGTGCCGGTTTAGCTGCGAGAGAAGGAGAGCGCATTGGACGAGTCATTGGAGACCAATAAGCATTTGCAGAACAGGTTGGAGAAGTTACGGTCGTCACGGAAGAATCTATGAATGCCTACGTACTGTACGTGACAGTGCTTCCAAGTCGTGCCTGTTTTTGATAGCCAGATCTGACTGTTCCTTTGCCGCCAGCTAATCCACCTTTCTGACTGTGCATGTTTTGTAGGTTGCTGCTAGCATATTACACTTATTTATTATTCTTTCCGTTGCCGTCCACCAGTTTATGTACTCTGCTGCCGTAGCTCATTGTACGCGATGCTGCGGCTTTGTCGAGTCACTGACATTCTCTGCCGATCAGATCAGTTGGTATTGTTGACACACTACGTAGCTGGTGACATAATCCTGTAATTGGGTCGGGTGTTGTTGCGTTTGGCCGATTTGTCTGAGACGCGCGGCAACATCATGCAACACTCGGTTTCTGATTGCTCAGCCTAGTCGGTGTTTTTGGTCAATTCTTTGTCTATATATTGCAGTTGTATTTAAGTTGCTTTTGATCTAGCCTTTCTCGTTCTAAGAAATTTGCTCTTGTTCCGTTCGGCTTAAACTGATGCGACACCGAATGCAATACATCACTGTGCTGCCGACCAACACTGCTGGTGCATAAACCTTCTCCCCGCCGTTCTGTGTACTGTAGTTGTGACGCAGGCCAAGCCGAGGAAGTCGTTTGGCCTGTGGTAATGGAATTTAATTGTTAAAATTGGATAAAAATTAAGTGCATTTGCGCTGAAGCGACTGGGCTGCGGCTGGCCTTCGACTGATAGTGAGGTGGCGTGCTGTGGTGGGCAGATTAACTTCGTTAATGCGTTCTGGGACCCGCAACGACGCTAATTTGAGCGGACGTTAGCGCCTGCTCTTTGTACAGTCAAATCTGATTTGGCTCATTATAGTTGAGAAGCGGCGAGCGGTCAGTCAGTTCATTCAGTTGTTTGTGGCCACAGCTCCCTCGCGCTCTCTGGTAAGCCACCGCCTTCAGCATTAGCTGGGCTTTGAATTCGGTCAGGGCAGAACTAAATCGTTCGGACACGCCGCTTCTCATTAATCTGCACAGTTTAGTGCACCATTGATTATTGCTTGCTTGTCTGTCTGCTCTTTTCTCATAAAACTGCTCTCAGTCACTGTTGCAGTGTCATCACCATGAAAGCCGCTTTAGTGCTGCTGCTTGGCTTTGTCTTCGTGGCCAGTCTCCACCTCTCCAACGGGCTTCCCGTGGCTGCCAACGACCTCGCACTGCAAGAGAGACAGGTACACTCCTTCGGTCTTTGCACCACCGGCGCCCCACCGCTGACGGCCGCGTAATGGTTGTGTAAGTTTAGTCGAAGCGCTCCAACGCCGAATTAATCAACGGGCTGGTGGGAATGGATCTAAACCGACTAAACGACGTCGGCAAGCGCAGTAACGCCGAACTGGTGAACGGGCTGGTAGGCATGGACTTGGCCAAACTGCAGCAAGTAGGCAAGCGCAGCAACGCAGAGCTGGTCAACGGCCTCGTCGGCATGGACCTCGACCGACTCAACCAGGTGGGCAAGCGCAGCAACGCAGAGCTGGTCAACGGCCTCGTCGGAATGGACTTGGCCAAGCTGCAGCAAGTGGGCAAGCGGCGACGCAAGCGCAGCAACGCAGAGCTGGTCAACGACCTGGTCGGCATGGACCTCGCCAGACTGCAGCAGGTGGGCAAGCGCAGCAATGCAGAGCTGGTCAACGGCTTGGTCGGCATGGACTTGGATCGGCTGAACAAGGTCGGCAAGCGCAGCAACGCCGAGCTCGTCAACGGACTGGTTGGCATGGACCTGGCCAAGCTGCAGTCGGTCGGCAAGAAACGAGCCAACGCCGAGTTGATCAACGGGCTGCTGCAGATGGAAGAGAGTCTGAACAAAATCAACCACGCCGGCTGAGCGCAACCACACGCAGTTAGTCGCTGTGACCGTATTTGAGTCCGTCGCCAGCCAATAAACCTCCGTCACTTGTGAAAACAGTTTACACGGCCGGTCAGCTCCTTCCCCGCATGTCCCCTCCCATCGCTGTTGTGTCAGCTTGTCTACCCGATTGGCGCATGAAACCTATCCTTTTGCAGGCTTTGATTCGACTGGCCGAGAAACTGGGAGACCTGACCAAACGTTCCAATGCCGAATTGGTCAACGGACTGTTGGCGTTGCCGTTCGACGACTTGAGGAACGCTGGCAGAAAGTGACATCACGATGTCTGTCAACCCTGTGGTCTGTTGTTGTCGGCCACCCGTGTTGTGAAATTCAACCAGTAACATTTATCTATTACACATCACATCACAGTGCTCTAATCATACGTAATCAGTGTCTAACGCTGTATGCAGTAGTGCAGCCTACGCGGTCGCTCCGCTGAGGACAGCAAACTAAAGACAACAACTCTACGCATCTAGCACCGGCCAAAGTAAATAATTTACCCGAGCTTGCCAGACGGCTTCTGAGAAATCAGTCCGCAGATGAGGCCATCGTTACAGGGACATTTTTCGTTCAAATAGTACGCTAATCCTCCCTGTGCAACAAAGCATGGCTGACCCAGTCTTAATTTTTCTTTGCAAATTTTGGTGCCGTGTAGACGAGCGCAGCATAAGCCCGTATCACAGTCTTGATCAGTAGAGCAACGAGATCCTACAGGTTCAACACTATGACAAGTGCTACCGAGCTACAGTATACCTTTTCGTCCGCGCATCACAGGTTGGAGACAGCGCCCGAACATGCAGTGGAGAGCAGGTTGACAGTGTGCGTCCTTGCGACACAACTCACCGACAGACCGAAACCGTCTGCAGACGCCGTAGTGCACATCGCAAAAGCAACCAGTGGCGCACTGATCGTGCCGAGAACACGTGTTCTGAAGAGACTGCACTGCGTACGATGCACCGATTAATAAAATTTATCAATCAGCTTACATTTGGCACAACTGGTGTAGCTGTCGACCATGTTGAACGGGCAAAATCGTTAGATCGTGAGCCATCTCGACTGTGGGAGTTGGAGTCTGCGAGCAAGTGAGGGTTGGTAAGTAGCCAGTTCCAGGTAAACATGCTCCAGGCACGGTTAAACGCACAGACGACATGTAAGCAAATCGAGCACCAACATCCGAAACGAGCCATCCAGACAGAAGTCGTTCGCTGAGCAAGGCAATGTTTGTGTTGACCACTGGGCAACGCAAAATTGGCTGTCTTTTGGGCATAGTATTGGTCTGAATTAGAGTAGAAGATTGTTTGGATAAGAGGCGCACTAATCGTTCTGGCGACGGTCGTATTGTATTCGAGTGCAAAAGTTGTGCCCTCTAACTATGCCAGGTCACACCCACAAACAGTAAAAGCCCATTTTTAGACATTTTTGAATGCTGAATGGTCTTACTAAGCATTCTGAAAATTTGGGCTTCATACTTCATCAGTGTACATGAGGTGCGCTGCGTACTGTGATCTGATGTCTACAGAGATATAAATACAAACTTTATGAACGTACACATTTGGTATTCAGTCGCAACCACACTGAACGATGCACCAAGTTTCGTACCCTGTGGTTCAGGTGTTTACTTTTTCCGGCGGCTAGGTGGGAAGCAAAAGGCGCGCTTTCACATACGTATGCTGTATAGATAAAAATGTTCCATCGCTTTTTTACCTTCACTCAAACGGTTTGTTCTCGGTCAGTTCTCTATCGATGTGGCTCAAATGTTCGGCTACATAATGTGCGAGTTTGGTGCTGGTTTTATGACCCAAAAACTCGCATTTTTGGTTGGGAAAATGCTTGATGGTCGCGTGCGAAGCTGAGAAAATTTGTCCGATGAAAATGCTGCGCGATGGAAAGAATTTGGTGGTGCGTGATGAGGTTTTTCCATCACGCATTTTTTACCGGCCGCCACTTTAAATGCGCGATGGTCGCGTCCGAAGCTGACCGAGCTTTGAGTGATGACAAATTGTCGCGTGCACAAATTGGTGCACGGTCTGCCCGTAAGGGATATAAGCATACATTGTACATGTACTAAGGGGTTTGGAGTTATCCCCTATAATGGCCAAATCCGCCCTCATCTCCCCCACGCCGGCCCGGATTTCCTGATCGGTGTAGCGCTGGTCGTGGAAGAATTTGAAGATGACTGTATAATGTTTGCACACTGCCCCAACTACGTACGATATAGAGGTATGGTATCCACATGCGAGTGTGCTCGAAACAAAGTTGAGCGAGTAACAAGCACCAGTCACAGCTCTACACTAACAACTTTACCGTACGATCAATACCACCGTCTGTCTGTGCTGAACAGTCTGGCTCTGAGCCCCCGATCTGGACCGGCTGCCAAACACAGACTGAAGCTCTTCTACAAATCTTCCACGGCCAGCGCTACATCGATCGGGAAAACCCACCTCCCTCTATCAAGCGTGGCAGTGCTAGAACAACGCATGACTGTCACGTCGAGCTGGCTGGTAGAACGGCCGTCACGGACTCTTCGTTCTTTTATGTCGCTGCTAATGTCTGCAAACGCACTCCAACGTACTGTACCTCTGTTATCTTTTGCCAATTATGTTTGATTTCTTTAGTCAGCAGAGTTTAGACATGTTCTTTTACGACTAACACCTTCAGTTTTGACATAACATGATACTTCTTTGCTCTCCCCTCCCCTAAACTTTGGGCTCAGACCCACCGGGCGGCGCCAAACCCCTCCAACCCCCTGTTATTCGCCGGATGACCTGTTACATGCATGGATAAATTTAACCGCATTAACCGAGCACCGAATATTATCCACTGAAAACGACCGCCGTTTTTATTCATATGTTAGATCTAAAATGACAGTTAAATCTAAGGTCCCCTGCATTAAGGACCTCAATAATCAAATAATTACAGAGCCTGAACAAAAAGCAAATGAGCTTAATTAATATTTTGCATCAGTCTTTGTTGAAGACGACAATAACTTGCCTGCATTAAACCAAATGGACTCTACTGGAAAATTGCGTAACGTCGAGTTTACTCCCAACATGGTTTATGCCTATCTCAGCCTCCTAGAACCCAAATTATCAGCTCGGTCAGATGACCTTCCTTCTATCCTGTTCAAGAAGCTTGCATTAGGCCTTGTGCAGCCTTAGTTCTCTTTTTGAGGTTAGCTAAATACAAACACGCTGCCTAAGGAATGGAGTGAAGCAACGGTTACTCCTATTTTTAAAGGCAAGGGTTCGGCTTCGTGTCTGAATAACTACAGACCTGTTAGTCTCACGTGTGTAGCTTGCCGTCTACAATGTAATGGAGAAAATAATCAAAAACAAAGTAATGGCATTTGCGCAAAACCATAAATTTTTTACATCTGATCAACATGGTTTTCTTGCCAAAAAATCTACTGCCTCACAACTCCTAGAATGTGTTAATGAATGGACTGCTGAATTAGCTACTGGCAAGCTTACTGATATATTGTATGTATCTAGACGTTTCAAAAGCATTTGACTCAGTTAGGCACCCAAAGTTGTCACACAAACTTAACATGCATTTTGCGAGAAAGTCAGCTTTTGGACGGCAAGTTGGTGACCTCGCCGATCTGGCTAAAATTTCATGAGCGTAAACTAGACCACGAACGATGACCATCGGCGCATATTAGATGAAAAACACCTCCCTAGAACCGGAGCTACACCCCCTCAAAGTTGGCTCGCCAGCCGTTTTTTGGCCAATTTTTGGACCTCTAACGACCAACATTCAAACGTGTGCCGTTTGCGCATTTCTAAACCGACAGCTTTCGCATGCACACCAATCGATAGCTATTTTAAAATACTTTAAATCCCCCACTCAACTTTTTCCGTATCGTATCTGGTTAGCGAGTTATTTTCCGAAATGTACCAAAAATGGCGAAAATTCACCCTCCATTTTTTGCAAATATTCGCCCATTACTCCAGCCACGGACGTTTGGGAAGGCTGGAACTTGCTTCAAAAGTTAGATCAGACTTGCCCACACATAATCCACACAAATTGGTCAAAATCCCTGGGGGGTCGCGGGGGGGGTTTGGCCCCCTCAAGTGTTTCCGGAAAAAAATTTTTTGCTCAAAATTAATATCAGAGTAGTCTATCTGATGCAGTTTGGGGCGCTGATTTTAAATATAAAGTCCGTTTGGCTAGACTCAGCTTCGATCGGAAGATATTCAAGTCCAAAGTTCCGAAAATCAATGCCCGCCTGGTGACCGTATGTTTTTATGGCAAGCCTAAACCGAGTCCGGGTGCAGTTTTCTAGACCTATTTCGGCCTGCTGAGTTCAAAGCTAACTTCATTTTTGCGCTACGGTTTCTGGTTCGGTAGTTATGGCCATTTGAAAATCACTACTACAAAAAAGTCCAATTTTGGCAGTGCGCAAAAAATCATTTTTTTTATCCAGGCCCAAACTTTTATTTCTGACCAGCTTACCGGATGTACTTTTTCCCACTGATTCCAAAAATGATCTTACTTTTGTTCTAGAACCTCTCCTTCGAGAGATATGGCCGTTCAAAGTTTCGCGGCAAATCTGCACTTACAGTCTCTCACTCTGCTTTGACCTGCTAAACCGATCGGTTTGATTAGAGCCGCTATTGTTGCTTTGGCTCTGTCCTACTAGATGTAAGTTTATTCGACACATCCAAAAATGACTTGTTTTTTACTGTACGACGTCTACTTCAAGAGATATAACCATTCAAAGTTTCGCGGCAAATCTGCACCTAAATCGGCGTCGACTTTCTAGTCCATTAGTGTCTCCATTAGTGCCCGTATGTGGTCTTTGTAAGACCGTTATGTTAGATAAATTTTTATGCTTTCTGTTATTTTCAGCCCGCCTTTGCTGTTCCACCTCATCTTGCACAGTTTATTTCTGTCTGACCTGCCGAATCCGCCCCACAAGCTGTCCGAAGACTTGCCTGTTATGAGCGAGAGACGGAGATCCAAGTACAATAAATACACAATTAATGGCACACGAGAATATCAAATAGCAGCAGCAGCAAAACCACGACTCCAAAGAGCATAAATAATGAGAAAATAAAATCACAGTCAACATCAGAAAACTATTATAAGACCTCAATCAAAAGCGCAATGAACCCGACCCCACAAGCTGTCCAGAGACTTGCCTGTTATGAGTAACAGATCCACCGGTTTTAGGCCACTTTTGTTATTGTATTATTATGGACAGATCAGCCAAGTCAGCATCGGTTAGGTATACTATAGGCCATTCACAATCCACTCGGTTTCTGCTTTGTTAAAAAATTTTCGATTGTCTTAGATCCGTTCGTTTCTAGCTACCGTACTCGACATAGTCTTCGGTTTTTCAACACGAAAACATCTATCTATATACTACGGTAGCCAATTTTCAGAGAAGGAATGGAAGTGGCGTAGCGGCGCTGCTGTTTTTCGCTAAAGAGTGGAAATTGTGGGACACTATCCCCGCACATTAGCGAAAACCTAACTGATTAAGCTGAGGCTAACATAGATCCTAAAAGTACGTTTAAGTTCATCCTAAGCCTAATCCCCAATCAATGTCGAAGCCTAACACTTGATCACAGTGCTGAACAGAAGCTGGTACTTCCAAATTGGTGGGGGGTAGTGTCGATGTATCAAAATCGGAGCATCAGTGCGTCACGCATAAGTGAAATGCACCCTGCTTCCCTCGCAATTCTGAAGCGAAACCTAGCTTAGTCTGTACAGGGTATAGCTCTAGATCAGCATCCACCAAGTCGTTGTGCAACTCCCGAGCCCATTCTCTCATCTGAGTGAACGTTGTGCGTTGCACACGTTCCTCAAATACATATAACTCGGAATCAAGATCTTCAGGTTGCTCTGTAGCAGTGGGCTCTACCAATTCCAAAACTGCACTTGGGCCGTAACAGCTGTTCTCTCGACCAGGTGTTGGGCGATCGATCTTGTAGGCTCGATAGTTGAACGGTGTCATCAGCACTTTGTAGTCACCACATTTCTGGATTGACACATCTGTTGGACTGAAGCGTGCCAACTTCTTCAATGCTGCTCGCGGTAGCTCAAACTCTCGAAGGACATAGTGTTCTGCTGCTGTCCGTGGACCATGAAAAGCAGAGAACTGGTCACATTGTGAGAAGGGTGCCCGATTGCCATAGACCTGCAGCAAGCAGATACAGACCTGAGTAATCTAGATGGCAGCTGTCAAATTAAAGAGATAAGCTTTCACACTATATCAGTGTTCTCGGCAAAAATACGAAAATGAATAGAAATAATTTTGATTCGTCACAGCAGATAAAAATAACATACAAGCATGTCTACGGCTTTCACGGACAGATCAGCCAAGTCAGCATCGGTCAGGTATACAGTGTGAGGGTTGCTAACGTTGACCCAGTGCCTTTTCGTAAGATTGCCGACCAGCATCAGTGCTACCGGCACCTCGTTACCATCCGGCAAAATGTTGATTCTGTGTCGGTGCTTTGTGTGTCGGGGCCACTGCTGCAACTGGTAATCATAGAATACTGCCAGCAGAGGGCAACAGTTTCAATTATACCTTTATGTGAGAAGAAGAGAATCATAGAGGCGATTTTTGCTCTTCTTTCTGATATCGTTCAGCATATACTGCTGGTTTTTGCTTGAACAGCCTCACCAATTTTTCATTGAACACCTTTGCAGTTCGATGATCGAGGATGAGATCTGGTTTCAGGCAACGCGGACGGATCAGAAAGTAGTGGTTGTCTTTTGTTGAAGTGAACCCTAACAACGAACTCGAACGTTTATGAGCATTGAAAGCACTGTGAACGCACCGGTCAAGTTTACTCCAAGATGGATTTGCGCCACTGCATTTCTTTGTAGAATAAACGAATGAGGCGTTGGGCGGAAGGGTGTGATAGCCAACATGTGGAGTTGCTGCAGCTCTGGCCCATGGGTTGTTGTTGAATGTCTCTCGAGCAAACAAGCTTCCGTGTATTTCAACTCAATGAATTCAGCTCTCCTGCCTCGCATCACGCTATTGACCTCATTTATTACAATCTGCGATTCTGCCACAGCCGCGCAGAGCGCAAACAACATGAGCGACGATGACTTCTGAAAACCAGTGCATGCAATAGTGTGGAAACGAAGTAACATTTACCAACAGGTACAGCATGCAACACAGTAGGATTGTATGAATACGTAGTATCAGCAGCAACAAGTGTGTCAGTCTATTGGTCAATCAATCACTGCTGTTTTTTACGAGAACATATAGGTCGGCGTTTATGTTGTATATTAGTAATTTGATTTTAAAAACAGTATTTGGAGTCGTGGTTTTGCTGCTGCTGCTATTTGACATTCTCGTGTGCCATTAATTGTGTATTTATTGTACTTGGATCTCCGTCTCTCGCTCATAACAGGCAAGTCTTCGGACAGCTTGTGGGGCGGATTCGGCAGGTCAGACAGAAATAAACTGTGCAAGATGAGGTGGAACAGCAACGGCGGGCTGAAAATAACAGAAAGCATAAAAATTTATCTAACATAACGGTCTTACAAAGACCACATACGGGCACTAATGGAGACAGTCGGCTAGAAAGTCGACGCCGATTTAGGTGCAGATTTGCCGCGAAACTTTGAATGGTTATATCTCTTGAAGTAGACGTCGTACAGTAAAAAACAAGTCATTTTTGGATGTGTCGAATAAATTTACATCTAGTAGGACAGAGCCAAAGCAACAATAGCGGCTCTAATCAAACCGATCGGTTTAGCAGGTCAAAGCAGAGTGAGAGACTGTAAGTGCAGATTTGCCGCGAAACTTTGAACGGCCATATCTCTCGAAGGAGAGGTTCTAGAACAAAAGTAAGATCATTTTTGGAATCAGTGGGAAAAAGTACAACCGGTAAGCTGGTCAGAAATAAAAGTTTGGGCCTGGATAAAAAAATGATTTTTTGCGCACTGCCAAAATTGGACTTTTTTGTAGTAGTGATTTTCAAATGGCCATAACTACCGAACCAGAAACCGTAGCGCAAAAATGAAGTTAGCTTTGAACTCAGCAGGCCGAAATAGGTCTAGAAAACTGCACCCGGACTCGGTTTAGGCTTGCCATAAAAACATACGGTCACCAGGCGGGCATTGATTTTCGGAACTTTGGACTTGAATATCTTCCGATCGAAGCTGAGTCTAGCCAAACGGACTTTATATTTAAAATCAGCGCCCCAAACTGCATCAGATAGACTACTCTGATATTAATTTTGAGCAAAAAATTTTTTTCCGGAAACACTTGAGGGGGCCAAACCCCCCCGCGACCCCCCAGGGATTTTGACCAATTTGTGTGGATTATGTGTGGGCAAGTCTGATCTAACTTTTGAAGCAAGTTCCAGCCTTCCCAAACGTCCGTGGCTGGAGTAATGGGCGAATATTTGCAAAAAATGGAGGGTGAATTTTCGCCATTTTTGGTACATTTCGGAAAATAACTCGCTAACCAGATACGATACGGAAAAAGTTGAGTGGGGGATTTAAAGTATTTTAAAATAGCTATCGATTGGTGTGCATGCGAAAGCTGTCGGTTTAGAAATGCGCAAACGGCACACGTTTGAATTTTGGTCGTTAGAGGTCCAAAAATTGGCCAAAAAACGGCTGGCGAGCCAACTTTGAGGGGGTGTAGCTCCGGTTCTAGGGGGGTGTTTTTCATCTAATATGCGCCGATGGTAATCGTTCGTGGTCTAGTTTATGCTCATGAAATTTTAGCCAGATCGGTGAGTTGACCCCACTTGCCTATGGGCCATAGTTAAGAAAGCTGACTTTCTCGCAAAATGCATGTTAAA